>JAJJWW010014728.1:0-60209 GCA_023531295.1 Papaver armeniacum | reverse complement strand
ATGTGATGGCAGCATGTGACTGTATGATCAGTATTGGATTAAGTTTCGTTGAAAATTTAAGTTTTTCGTTTCTGTTAGTCTGATAATAAAATCAGATACTTAGGTATATTCTGTTTCAGGAAAAGATTGGGTATGGAACAGTAAGTGAGGCTCTGTCATACAAGTTGCCTTTAAGTATTTGTGCGGGAGAGACTTCTTTAATGAAGAAACCGTTTGTTAGAAATATGCTTGAGGTATACAAGTCACTAGCTGGTACTTTGCTCTTTACCCATTTGGCACTATAATAGTTGGGATATGTGAGTTTGTGTGGTTGACCTGATCTTTTTTTCTTTTTTCTTTTTCAAAATAGTATGTACAAAAAAGCAGGCGTTGAAATGATTAGGAGGGATTTGCTCTGGACGCTGGGCACCTTACCTTCAGCGTGCAATTAGTTTGAAACCCTGCTATGAAGGAGGGTTGATGGTGGCAAGGTAATCTTTGCTATTCTGGATAAACTATTTAAGAAATACATGACACCTTTGTGCATTTGCAGTCTTTACTTAATGGAACTTGTTAGAGTCAATTTGTCTCTGTTCATACAGCCGTTTGATAAAATCCGTGTTTAGAAATTACTTCGCAATTTGCTCGATCATTGTTTTCCAGTTGATGTTGATGTTTATCTCGGACTCCAAGTTCTCACCAATGTATTCTCATCTGAATGATATTTAGTATTTACCTAATTTTTTTAGTTGTTATAGCTGATAGTGGCCTTGTTGATAATTCAGGTGACTGCCCGCATACTACAGGATATGGCTATTGGAAAGAATAATACTCCACAAAAAGGTAAATCTAGTTTTGACTGTCTTAATTTAAATTTGTAATTTGTAACAGAATCATGCATTTACAGTTTTGAATATTTGTAAGATTTTTGTTAAAGGGAGAGCAAAAAGTGATCCGAGGAGAGCAAAACTCGTAGTCGACTCGTTAACCAGGACCGATTCCGAATATTTACATGAATCAGACAGAAATGACCTTACTAACACACAAACTCTTCTCACGCTCACAAGTTTACAAAACTTACTATACTTCTCATTCTTATTTCACTACCACCTCCCCTACTGTCATCATGCTTCTACCGGTGCCCATACAGGTGGTGAAGAAATTTCAAATATTTTATCTGTCCACTAGCAACATCTTATCTCCTTCAGAATTTGTGATAAAAAAATCATTACCTCTAAATCTAAAATAAGTTTGGCTTGATCAGGTGCTAGTTTAAGATAAAACAACTTTGTTCGAACACAGTAACCTGTTACAATTAATCATGCTATATGCTCTTAAATCTTAGTCATATACAATTGATTAATATTTGTAAAAAATATTTGAATTCAGGTTAGTATCCAACTCTTTTAAATTTATTTGTCGTCTTATTAAGAGATTATGATTTATGATATGTTTATTACTGATCAAAACATTTTTCAATAGGTTTTGTATCAGTGGAAAAGGTACTCTAAATCCTTCCATTCAGGGTGAAGATTATTGATTTGAAGATCTTCCATCTTTGCGGCAATTGACGCCATTAACGGCAAACAAAATCAACAATTTCAAACGACAAACTTTGATAAAATCAAAATAATAGAGATTCTAGAGATAATCTGTTAAATCGTAGATCATTACTAAGTAGAAGCGAACATATTGTAAAAATAATACCGAGCTACGAAAGTCAGTTCTATATCCATCAAAACATAATACTCCATCGGCTATAAAAATGGTAGTTGACCCAGTGTGTGACAGTTTGCAACTTACCAATACAAAAATAGTTATGTGTATATTAGGTTAAATTTTGAAGCGTGCAAAAGGTTTGTCTGCGAGTTACCAAGATCATTTCAGTCTGATTCATATAAATATCTGGGATCGGTTCTAGTTCTTTGAGTCGACTATGATTTTTGCTCTCCTCGGATCTCTTTTTGCTCTCCCTTTAACAAGAATCTATTTGTAATCTCGTTTATTTCTGAAAAAAGACTTGTTTAAGATCAGTTACACCCACAATTGTGATCAATCATCTAATTACATTTGGACCATCTTTCCCTTACCCTAGAAGATGTGATCTTGTATTCTTTATTAAGCATTTAAATGTAGTTTAGTGGGGCCAGCAGATTGGTGATGCCATAGTCCTTGGGTATCAATTACATGAGCACCTGGTAGAGATGCAGATATTCAAGTGGTATTCTGTTGCTGAACATGAACTAGGTATGCGCAACTCATTGTCAGTGCTGAGATGAACCAAAAAAAGCTCTTCTGAAAAATCGTGAGTTTGGCTGGCACTAATCCTCACTTGATCTGTTTGTGCTTTTTAGTTCTGTATTTATGTACATGTCTGTCTTCCTGTTCCTGTGTAGATGTGTTGAAGAATTTGAAATTCTACATGGAGATCATCTAGTCTTCTTCGGACACAATAAATTTCTTGAGAGTTTGGCAGAGCTGGATGTTGAGCAGTTCTGGACACAACACCAGAAGCATAAAATGCGAGAACCAAATTGCAGCTGCTGCACTTTTTAACTGGGAGGTGTATTTAATGCTTTAGCATCATTTGTAAATTTAGATTGAAGTTAATTCATTTATGGAAAGGAAGTTTGCATGAGCCATAACATCCGCTTTTTTACTGGTCCTGCAGGATGAGATATTTGTTGCCAGAGCACCTGGGAGTTGGATGTCATGGGAGGAGGTGCAGACTATTCGGAAGCCTTGTATTGCGAGGTAATTAGTGCTTATGTTGAAATTTATTATGGTTACATTAGGGGTCTTCTTCTATCAAAAAAAAAAAAAAAAAAATGTTTGACGTTCATAGAGAAAGTGATTTTGTTAATTAATTTCAGTAGTACAGCAGCATCAGTTAGTAATATCCATGTAAGAACAAAGCAGAAAAGGGGTAAAACCTCTACTCCAGAGAAGGCCGGGCCGACAGAGGGGTTTTCTTGCGGAATCCTTATTCGTAGAATTTATTTCTTAGTTCGGGGTTGAGCACGTGATGTCATCTTTTTGCATGATAAGTTTTGTTTGCAATGCAAAGGAAACATTTTGGTTAAATCTCATTGCTAATATTACCTCATTTTGGTTATATAGATGCCGTTATGACTTGCCATGTTGCCGTAAGAAGTCACCCAAACAAGCAGAAACTGTGGAAGCATGCAAGCTGGCAAACCTTCAAAAGGACAAGGAGTCAACCCCTGTGCTGCAAATTGTATGTCATCAGCCTGGTTGATCAATTTTCTTTGTATAGTTTTAAACAAAACAATTTTTTCTCACGTCTTACTTCTGCTGTAACAATATCAAGAATTATGATCCTGATCCCTACCATTATTCTAAAAAATGTTTGCATAATACTGAATTAAAACTAATTAACATTTTGTTGTTACGAAATTTGACCAATGCAGGTTTCGTATGGGTCAGAATTGAGCAACCGTGGACCAACTTTTGACATGGACTTATCTGATTTTATGGATGGTGAGCAGCCAATTTCTTATGAAGCAGCCAACAGATTCTTTGCCAAAGATCCTTCACAGAAGTGGGTCATCCTTGTTTCTTCTTTCTTTCTTCCATGTCTGTGTAAAATACTTTTGTGTTCCTCCTATAAATACTCTTTTATTAATACGAGTGTTGGTATAGGTGGGCAGCATATGTTGCAGGGACTGTTCTTGTTTTGATGACTGAATTGGGTGTACAGTTTGATGATGGCATCAGTATATTGGTAAATCACTCCCTCACGTTCAGGATTCATGGGTTTCCTAGGAAGAGAATATATTTGATGCTAGCTGCTGCGGTTATGCATGATCCCGTATGAATTCCTGGGGTTCGATTTTTATCAATGTGGTCTTGTAGGTGTCTTCTGCTGTGCCGGAAGGGAAAGGAGTATCTTCTTCTGCTGCAGTGGAGGTTGCTACCATGTCGGCCATTGCTGCTGCTCATGGTTACTTCTCTTCTCCTTTCTTAGGCCATGTTTTCATTTTTAATTTTTTGTGACATGCACTGTTCTTTATGTAGTTTTGAATTCTGGCATATGTTCTATATACCCACTCCAAGCGAGCCTCTAGGTTTAGTTTTGAATTCTGGCATATGTACTATTAAGCCCCTAGCTTAAAAGCTCAACATTTAATGATAAGAAATGACATCCTTAGTCAAATTTGATCAAGGGACGCTGAGTTAAGTTTGCAACAGCCACTGGATAATCAGACGCAGGAGCATCTTTTTCTGGAGCGACTGTCCCTTAGGGCTATGAAACCAATGGATTGATTTTGCTTTTGCCATCAGTTGTGGCTCTTGGGAGATAGTGCATTCTCCCTTCGTTAAAATGTTTACCAATTATAATCATGATTTAAAATATATGAATCTTATTAAATGAGAGGGCATCTTTTCATTGCAGGGCTAGATATCAAGCCAAGAGATCTCGCGTTGCTCTGTCAAAAGGCATGTGCACATTCATTAACTCAGTTTTTGAACATCTATTTTATTTTATTTTTTTACTTTTAAAAGTTAAGTTTGCAACAAGAATGGAGTGTTAACCATCTCACCAATATATGACAGGTGGAGAATCATGTTGTTGGAGCTCCTTGTGGAGTGATGGATCAGATGGCATCGGCGTGCGGGGAATCTAACAAACTTCTTGCAATGGTTTGCCAGGTAAGGTTTTGGTATACTGAAGTTTTTATACTTTCTGTTGAGCCAGCATTGTAATTCAACTTGTATTTATGTAGCCAGCTGAGGTGCTTGGACTTGTGACGATCCCTTCCCATATACGATTCTGGGGCATTGATTCAGGAATTCGACATAGGTAATCAACGGAAGCTTCAGCTTCACGTAGTTTGTTTCTTCTATCATGCTTTAGTTTCAGGAATATTTTTTAATACCTTAATTAATGATCTTCGTTGCGGATTAGTTTTGTGTTTATCTAAAGTGCAGTCATCCTTAACCAAGATTTGGACATAGGAGTGGATGTTTTTATTGCATACTTCGATATCATATTTATTCCTGAGAAGTTCTCTGTTAGATTCTTGATAAATGGAAAGGGTTTCTTGAGTTGTATTATTCTGGCGTGGTATTTTATTTGTGAAATCTGTGAACCCACCATTTATGTTCTTTTTCCAGCTTTAATATTGCGGTATTTTCAGTGTTGGTGGTGCAGACTATGGATCTGTGAGAATAGGTGCCTTTATGGGACATAAGATCATTAAGTCTATTGCTTCTGCGTCATTGTCTAATTCATCATCCAGTGCTAACACACCAGAGCAAGTAAATGAACTCGAAGAAGATGGTAACGAACTACGTGAAGCTGAAGCTTCCCTTGATTACCTATGTAATCTTTCGCCTCATCGGTAAATTTCTTGGGGCATACAATTCAAACTTAGCGTTTCTCTCTCTTTTCCGCCGTTCAAAAGTTTGTAGTTACATCTTTTATTGCAGATATGAAGCTGTGTATGAAAAGAAGCTTCCTGAATCTATACTTGGGGAAACATTCTTGGAAACTTACTTTGACCACGACGATCGAGTAACAACTATTGATCACAAATGCAGTTATGTAGTTAAAGCACCGGCCAGACATCCAATCTATGAGAATTTCCGTGTCAAGGTTAGTCGTTATATTTAATTCTTGGACAAACGGTTCTGCCATTTCTTGTTGCGAGTATCTTGTGAACACAAGATTTGATGAGCTTCAGACTTTCTCTAGGCATTATAGTGACTTTTATCGGCCATGATATATGTCAAGATATTCTTCTTTTACCCCAAAATCCATGCACTATCTAGGAGCAGCTTAATTAAGAAGAAGGATATATCTTGGAGCATCACCATTGGAACTTCCATACATGAAATAATCTGACTAAATTGCTAATTCGTATTTATTTGATTTCAGGCTTTTAAAGCACTACTAACAGCTGTATCGTCTAATGACCAATTTTCTGCTCTTGGAGAACTCATGTACCAGGTATCTATGCAGTTTCGAGCTCCACGGAGTTAAATTTCTTAATCGTGTTTCTAAAGTAAGAAGAGTCGCCTCTAATAGTTTTGACTTGTAGACTAATATTTCTTATTCCCTTTTAAATGTACAGTGTCACTACAGTTATAGTGCTTGTGGACTTGGATCTGATGGAACGGATAGGCTAGTAAAATTGGTGCAGGAAATGCAACACTGTAAAGTGTCTAAATCTGAAAATGGAACTCTGTTCGGAGCAAAGATTACTGGTGGAGGCTCCGGTGGCTCTGTTTGCATACTAGGAAGGAACTGTCTACGAAGCAGCGAACAGATTCTAGAGGTAACTTTCTGAAACCTCAGTTGAGAAATAATAAAGATTAGGGTAAGTTTATCGTGCTTAAGACATGGGCTACAAACAAAATTGACCGACTTGACAACACCCTAGAAATTTGTGCACTGCATACATACTGAACTCTTCTGTAATTAGACTGTTATTTAATGATATCTATATATGTGCAGATTCAGAAAAAGTACAAAACTGCCACAGGATTCAAGCCATTTGTTTTTGAGGGTTCTTCTCCAGGTGCTGGAGAGTTTGGGTATCTGAAAATTCATGGCTCGTTTTCCACCAACAGAAGCTTAGTTCTTTCCCCCTAACAATCCGAAGCACTTTTGAGTATTCTTTTCATTCTTATTTTACTATTCTTCGTAGTCATTAAGATTCTAATTCTTGTATATAAAGTGAGGTCTTTTTTCTTTTTTTTTATATAGAAAAAAATGTCCATGTGTAATCTGAAAAAAAGGAGTTATAGACAGAGGAATGAGGAAAGGCCGGAATGTTACCCGTTGATACACGAGGGTTAGACCTTCTCTAGAGTTGTTTGCCTTTGTCGGCTAACTCTAAAATTGTTCCTACGCAAGAATTCGAGATTGTAACAGTTAAAGCTCAGAGAAATTGTTTTGCGAGTCTTGTAAGACTGAATTATTATACCAATGCAATTGGTTACTATTGGAATTGATGGAGTCAATGATAGACTTGGCATCACTGACAAAACAGACTTTCTCTAAACCTTTAGCTTTAGCCCACTTCACTGCTTCAAGCAAAGCCAAGCTCTCTGCCTCTTCCGCATTCCTTACATTCCCTGCTTGCAGTTTACATCCACAAAATGTACCTGCAGTATCATTCCACACCAGACCAATACCAGAAAGATTAGAATTCTTATCAAAAGCAGCATCACTGAAAATAATATGACAGTCCCGTGGTAGTGAACCAAAGAGACTTGTGGTATTTCTTTCTCCTACAGGTTCAGTCCTATGTATAATCTGAGGACTAGTGCTACTTAAAACAGTTCTGTGTCATTAACTAAGCTTAACGCCGAGTCTGTTTGTAGAGAAGTGATTGGAGAGTTTTCCCCCCAGAGGAATGCCAGAACATCTTTCTTTCCTTATATCGAAACAGCAGTGAAAATATAAGCACTGCCCAGACTTCCTAAGATGATCATGGATCTATTAACCCATTTGTGGACCCATTCATGAATATTAATATTTGAAACACAATCTGTTCAATAGCATCAGCATATGGGGTGAGAGTCCAAACTTTCTTTGAAAATTCCACAATGGAAGTGATAGTTGGTGATTCAGAAAAACTGACCCATTACCCCCTTCAAAAGTATCATGCTCATTAGTGTAAAGAAAGTGCAATTTAGAGGAGTATGTACTCATAACATTTCAGGACAAAGATCGAACTTTTGGGAGGGGTGGAAGGTTCCAAAGATGTTTATAAACGGGTTACTACTGCAGGGTTGGTAATGTATGCATAATGACTGAAATCAGTTTATGCATGATTTGACTATAAATCTCCATTTTTGCCCAAGAAAACCTAGTCTATCCTCCCTGAACAGGGATTCTAATACTTAGGATTCTACTAGCATTTTGTGGGTGAAGAAATCATTAACAAGATCATTGTTCAAGTATTATTTTTCCATATCAATAAAATCGACACGGTAGCATTGGGATTTGGATATGCTAGACACTTAGGTTCTACGTGGTCAAGTATCAGCTAAAGCATTAATGCAGTTACCTTTTAACTTCCCGGATAGAATTATGTTTAATAACCTCTAATCTCGATTAATACTTCTCAGGGCCAAGAACATTCTCCTTTTTAACAGCATGAATAGGATGATAATGTTTAAAAATACTTACATTTCGAATAATAACACATAATTTATCGAGTTATGAATGATGTTCAGTGGAGTTTAGTCAAAAGGGACGGATTAACATTGCTTAAGATTAAAAATCCCTGGGCCCCTTAGAATTTATGAGTGCAAATCCTTGGCCAGCCCTAAGATAAATCCCTCCAGTCCTGATTTACCCCACCAGGATCTCTTTAGGAGGGCTCCATGTGGTTGATAATTTTGTCTAGGAGATTGTAAAAGTGTTCATATGATGAATGGAGATGTCTTTAAGACATTTTTGGACCATTACAGAGACCTACCTTGGTTAAAGTGTTTTCTTTCCATTTAGCTACCCTCTTGTCAAAGGAGTGTTCTTGTGTTATTAAAAGAATCCGACTGTCTGAAATGAATAAGGGAATATTTTCTAGGTATCTTTCATTAAGAGCTATCTTCTTAACTTTTAATTCATTTGATGGGTAAACGATAGACGGGTTGAACATTGTTCTTTGAAAAGCATCTAGATTTAGAAGGTTTATCACTTGACACGAGGCCATACTAAAGTTCTTCATTAAACTCCAGTGGTGGTGACCGGTAAGGGAAGGCTTGTAAAAATTGTGGGTCATCTGCAAAGAAGATGACTTATCTGAGGGCATGCAGTGACTTTAAGACCATGTATTGTTACAAATTTCGAAGCATGCATTACTCTCAATCTAGAAAGGATTCCATGACGATGATAAACAAATGTGGAACAAGGGATCACCTTGTCTACCCCCTAGATGGTCTATAAGAGTTGCAGAACCATTTAACATTATAGAAATACTATTAGTACTAACACATTGATGGATTAAAGCACACCGGTGTTGAGAAATCCAAAAGCTCTTAGATGTCTTTAAGAAGCTCCATTCCACCTGTCAAGGCCTTGGACATATCAAGTTTAAGGCCCATGACACCCATTTATCTTTCTTCCTTTTTTTTTCATGGTGTGCACCAACTCATGAGCAATAATGACATTATCACGTAAATGTGCACTTTGGGGACATAGAGCGGCTGATATGCAGGCTTATCAATTTTCTCAAAAGAGGTTTCATTACATTTACAATAATTTTGAAATAATTTTGTAAATAGAATTGCCTGAAAATAGGCACGAACTCGGTGGGACTAGATGGGCTATTAACCTTTGGGATTAGGAGGAAAGTGTGGTTCATTTCTTTTAAGAGAGGTGTTAGACTCAAAAAGAGTTACTTCACCTTCAAACATCATCTAAAAGAAGTTAAATTCTCCTTATAAAACCACAGTGGAAAACCATGGGCCGGCGATCCAGGGGCCTCATTTGGTTAATTGTATCAATGATTTCTTGCTTGAGAAACAGGCTAAGAAGATGTTGTTATCACTGCGGGACTTGATATACGAGGAATCAATACAATTAAGAATGTCGGGAGTTTTTATAAAGGTTAGAACTAGTTCAATGGAACTAAAATGATTTATCAAAAGGGTTTCAAGATTAGCTCTGTCATTAACCCATTGCCCATTATCCGATTTAAGAGCATGAATATGATTAAATGCTTCCTTCGATTAGCAAAGTTATGGAAAAAACCAGTGTTTCTATCAAAGGATTTGAAAAACTCTTGTCTAGATTTTTTTGGGCATAAAATTCTTCTTGGACTTTTTGCCAATGCAGCTCAAACTCTACTTGTTTAATCAATTCCACATTATTAGAAAATGTGGAAGATTATTAAGATCATGGAGTTGGATATTTAAAGCATTAACTTTATGATCAATATTTCCAAAATGATGAAGATTCCATAATTTCAGATCACGTTTCACATTTCTTAATCTATTAGTAAACTGAAAAGCGGAAGAACCACTAACATTTATGGAAAAACCATTTTTAATCACTTCTCTAACAGAAGGGTCACTACTCCAACATTTAAAATATCTATAGGGTTTACTACCATGGAAAGACACAAAGTTAGTCTCCAAGATAATCGGGATATAGTCCTTGCTATGGTATCAATATGATGTACGGTGTAGCACCAAATGATCGGCCGGTGACCGTGCTTTCTATCAAGTCTGGCATAAATACGGTTTTCCCGGTTGCTTATTGTTCCACGTAAATTTGTTGCTATGTAACCAAGATGCGAAAGATCGCATTGTCTAAGATTGTTTGAATTACGGAAATTGACATTTATTTAAGTAGACAAGGTGGATCTTTCATCATCTTGTAATATTAAGATCCCTATGATAATCCAAGGAATATTAGCTCTAGCACCAATTTCATTAATGAAATTCCATTGTGACAACTTTTTCTTGAATTTACCGAGGCGTAAAGAAAAAGTGACCAAGGAATGTTGGCTTACTTGGATTATCGAGAGGCATAACATTTATCTCTTATCGATTAGAATGAACAATTTCACACTCAAAACCCATTTTTCCATAACAAAAGAAGATCCCCCTGCTCTGCAATTGAGGGAAAAACCCGAGGTTAGGGTAATTGAATCTACTAAGGTATTGATTCATCTTAAGCGAGATTCATTTAGTTTCACATAGAAAGATCATGTCAGTTTTGACCTGCGATCAAATTCCATAGTGAGTTCTGGTAGAAGGGTTTCCAAAGCCACACAATTCCGACATAATTCTCATTTAGAGGAAAAAGACTAACCAATTTAAAAACTAAACTGCTAACAAAAATTTTTGTATTTAGAACAAAAAGAAGCTACTAAAATAAAATGACTAATAACCACACCCTGAGATAAATTTTATGATCAGTATAAACAGTTGTTTAATAGATGAAAGATTGGACAGTTTAATGTAGTTAAGAAAGGTAATAGAAACATGAGGAGGATTGAATTAAAGTAATGGATGTAAATTATGAAGCTAACTTTAAAAATTTTAAAAACCCTAAAATTTAAAATTGCGTACAAATCGGACAGAAGAAATCGATTTTGAAATAAGGGAATGCATAATTGTTAAAGGGGTAAATCTTATAGAGACTAGGAGATTTTATAAAAACACGATTTCTTTGCACTTGTTGAATGATCGATGGCAGGGGGATGGAACACCGGGTTCTTTGGATCCTCTTCTCCATTCTCTACATCTTCCATGTTCGTATCACCCATTATCTTTTGGTCTCCTCGATCTCTTGTTGATCTCCTCCACCATTAACACTAGTAGAAGCAAGCGTTACCCATTGAGAGCTAGGGTTTGAAGAGTTCTTGTCGAGAAGAACATAATTATCTTCTAAACCCAGAGTCTCGGCTCCTCTTATATTTCCTCGGATCCGATCCATCATCCCTCCAGATGGTGACCCGACCACTCCATTTGAACTACTCGTACCCTTCATTGGAACCTTTCTTTCCATCAAGGTTGTTTTGCATGTTTTGCACAAAATGAGCATGTTCAGCGTAATAAGCTTCAAAAGCTTGCTCAGTCATGCCAAAAGATGAAGATATGCCCAAGCTCTCTCTTCACATAACTTTCGTCAACATGAGCAATTGTAAAACATTAAGACAAATCTTCCTAGGTTGCTTGACAAAATGGTATCTAGCCCAAACTTTTTGGTTACTTGATAGTGAGAAGGCTTGATTTACTCTCTTCAATGGAAATTTGGCGAGATCAACTTCAATCTTTGCCGACACCACTCTGCCACAGGGTGTACCCTCTTGATCCCTCTTCAACAATCTTTACCCATATCCTCCCAAGTTCATCGCCAATACCCTCATCCAAATGTTCTAAACTAGACCTTTAATCATGTGAAAAAAATCTGATGGGTGAAGCGTTAGTTCTCAAGTGGGATGGAGTTATCATAGTTTTGAGAACCACCAAGTGTTCATGAATGATCCACGGAGGCGTTTTTCATGACATCAAACATCTTCTGCGTTTTGAACTTGAAGACACTCTGATTCCCTGCCATGGTATTAATCTCAACTTTTCATGTTTCCTCCATATGATGTTAACCTCTCTGAACCTTTTCAAACTCAATATCTTCTTTGGAAATAATCTTCCCAAGGAGGCAATTAACTGTCTTTGTTGCAATGACCTATCTCTTCAATGGAGATTAGACTCCTCTCGAAAATGCTTGGATTGACCCTCTCAATGTTGATTCATTAAACCTTCTTGTAAAGCAGTAATTTGCAAATAGAGCTTTGCGACATTGTGAAAAGTTGAAGTAAAGTCAGATTCAAAGATCTGATATTTTAGGGGCTAAACTTTCCTTCTTAGGTATCAACTATATAAACAAGTTGAATTTAGGGTTTCTGTTTTGACTTTGGCTTTGGAGATATTATTCCTAAAAAAACAGAATATTGTTGAGATATTCTTGCATTTTTATTTATGCGGAATCATAGAATGACATAATTTTAGGAAAGTAGATTTCAAATTGCAGACTTTTTCCAAGAGTCGCTCGATGATGAAATCTTTTAGATTTTGCCCATTTCCTTGTCAGTCGTAGATCGGTCTGATTTTGTTGATGAATTTGATGCAGATTATTCTTGTGACTTTGATTGGAAGTGAAGCCTACACACTTCATGGATCAATAGGAGGCGAGATCATAATGAGGAGACCAATAAATGCACACTTTCGGTGATGATGAACATGTCCATAATTTCTATGTGAGGGAACACTCAGTTCTAATGAAGTATGAGATAAACAACACTGCTGCACCCTTAAAAGACCACAAGTAGTACACTACTTGAATCACAACGTCTTTACCGACAAAAAAAATTAAGAACTCCATTAGACACAAGCTTGAAAGTAGCAGTAGTAAAGGATAAGAAGATTAGAGGAAAAGAATTGAAACAAATCAAATCAGACTAGAAAAGAAATTCATGATTATTAAGAAATTGCCGAGGTCTTTTTAGCGAGAATAAGTTTGCTTCCCACTAAGTTTAGTTAAACATGTAAATATATTTATCTAAGGATGATTTCAATTAATCCATATATATCCAGATGCCCTTACAACATATATGATCAGTGGTGTCTTTCCTATAAGACTGGAATTATCTGAGTTGTAAGTTGTAACCCTTCATTTTGTGGAAGGGTTTTATCCTGTAATAGAAAGAAAAATCACTCACACAAAGAATAAGGCCAGAGTGTGTAATTTTTTTTATTATATTTCTTACAAACAAATATTCTATCCGTTTCTGAAAAAGTGATATTTTCCTCGTATTTTTATTTAAACCTAAAAATAAGTCAAATTAAAAAAGTGAAAGTATTACTTTTCCATAAATGAAGGTAGTAGTAAAAGTAATTTTGACACAGCAAATAGTAGTAATCTGTCACTTTATGTTCAACCATTATTCATTTTGGTCAATTGAGAGGAACAGACATAGCAAGCACGTCTACCTTTAGACAAGTTGTGGTAATTGCTGGCACCGGCTAGCCAATCAGAGGCATTTTGAATACTGTTCATTATTATTATTCAGTTCCATTTGTTGGGTGTTTTAATTTGTCGAATGTGCTCTTAATTATGCTTCTGAAGAAGAAAAATATAGATCTTCCCTTGGAATCTCAATGTGTCACCATTGGAACTTCTTCAACACATTCGAAAGCAAATTTTAATATAACAAATCTAAAAATCCATGCCTTGGAATTTTAAAAATTTATCTGAATTAGAAGGTTATAAGAAATTTGCAATAGTACAAACAAGCAATATCAAATTTGAGTTTTCTGAAAAATTAAAGTGTTTATCATTTTAGGCACAATTTTAGAATATGTTAAATGTATATCCATTATACAAATCACCACCAAAGATACATAATACTTTTTATGTAGACCATATTTTGATTATACATCCAATAATTTTTCGTTCTGGCCCGATAAAATGATGTACTCACTCAAGTTTCAAGAAAAGTGATATTTTCGGTTATGCCTCAAAAATAACATTTATTAAAAAATGATATACCACGCTATGCAATCAAAGTGTTTACCGTTTTTCTTGCAGCCAAACATGATATTCCCCAGTATAGAAATGAAGATAAAAAATTTAAAAGTTTGCATCTTAGAATGGGCAATCGGTTTATGTGAATTTTTAAATATTTGGAAAACTATTTAAATCACCTGCTAGCAGTATAAAAACAATGATATCAAATTTTTACTTTTTAATATATTTGTAGTTCTCGAAAAAATAGCTATAAATTAAAAGTAAATTAGAAAGAATCAATGTGCTTTTTATATGTTGCCTAGATGATACTCAAATATACTTCACTTGATATACTATATATTAATTAAGAACCTATAGATGTTAATTTTGAATCGAAAGATTACCTTTGTTTATAAATGATACTTTCACTTTTTTTTACTATCTTTATGCCAAATTGAAAAATAAAATAAAAGTACAACTTTAGAAAGGAAAAATTAAGAAAAATAATGTTACGGACGTGCATCATCTGCGTGCTCACTACTGTGGTATTTAGCTAAGCCAAAGGATAAAAAGAAACAGCAAGCACTCTGGTTGTGATAATGAAAATATCCCTGGAACCCGCTACACATTTGGAACTCCCGATCATGCTCATATAAATGTTGGAAATAAAGCATCAAGCTTTACTAAACAAATCTTAGCGTTGATTTTCATTTCGAGACATGCATTGCAAGCATGACATCTTAAAATGTATTCCTATGGAATGAACAAACACGAAGTTTGTTCATTTTGCTCCCCATATGGAATGAACAAATATGAAAAATGGATGTTCAAACCAACAAATACATTTGTTTTGAACATTGAGTCAGAACATCCATGTACGCGTGGTAAAGGCGGCTGGCATTGCTACCAATCTTTGCGTCCGAAGGAAAGCGTCGAGCGTTTGTAAGTCAACCCACGTGTTTTTTTCATTTAAAGCGCCCAGTCGGTATTAAAAGCGCCAAATGTCTATCACTGTCGCTGACGCTCAATCGAGCAATTTGTAAAACTTGTGATCCAACGGCTATATTTTTTGAAATATATAAATACACACATTCGTGTTCAAGGTGATATCTACCATAGAATAGGTAGTCTTCTACCTTCTGAGGTTGATAACGGAATAAAGATCCTCCAAACAGATCGTCCCGAGATAACTATACAAATGTATATTTTAATCACGGATAATGAGATTAGCCCGGAGAATGGAAGAGAAGGTGTTGGCGATCTAAACCCGGAGGGTGATGGAGAAGTTGAGGATAATTCTTGATACATAATAGGTTCGTTAATATAATCCGGACCACTTACTGACGAGAGGATATCAAGATGTAAGTTGGTAACGTTAAAAGAATAACCTACGAAAGCCAATGCTACGCTTCCCGACTGCATCACAAGTTGCAGCGATTGTAGTCGAAGGAGATGGAGTGGAAATAAACACTGGAGGCGAGACATTTGTAGTCCAAACAACGGAGGAAAGTTGTTATCTATCCAAGAAACATCAGGTTATTATGATCCTCCAATATCCACTTTTGTTACCATATGGGAGTTATGGATGGGATCAAATAGCATGGATGGCGCAATGGTGATTTACATGCCTTGAGTACTATTCCTACATGCTACGGTATATGTATGATATAATGCTTAACAACTAAACTTTATAATTGAACTTACACATATTATGTTGACACAAATAATATAAATAATTTATATATTTGCTTGCGCTATTGTTTACGGTCGAAATGTGTGACGCGTGCAACTGCCGGTGGAAAGTTTACTACCTGTGATATCTTTGTAGATATTTGGTGAAGAATTGGTTCGTCTAGACTTAGATGGTTATGGAATCATCAAGAGGAGATAGCTAAGATTCATCAAAGGTCTACAAGATGCCGAATGGCCGGCGAAACCGATGCAAGTAAGTTAACATAGATCACTTTCTTATTTGAGTGCCCTTTAAAAACAGCCTAATTTCACTTTGTTAGTTATTTTATATATTCTTTGTGAGATGTTGCATGGATAAACAAACAATAAAGAAAATACTTCCTTGAAATACGAAATATGTTCTTTCATGATAGAGAATCTTGGTCAAGGAAAGTTGCTTCCTTCCTCATACATAGGCAGCCCAATGACATGTACCAGTGATGCTCGAGGATCTGATACTTTGGTGCAAAAGTATGAAGCTTTGATTTGTTCATTCAATGACCACAACCCACTTTGGATGAAATCAGTATCAACACAGGAGCGGGTCAATGTGCGACGAATGGGCAGATCTGACACAAAGGATTATTCAGTGCAGTGGAAGAGCTAAGTGTAGATCTTTTTAAGTCAATATTGCTGGCGGAGTAGCGCTGCTTATGTGCATGTTGTTGAATTTCAAAAGAGGTCTACCTCATGTTCATATGTTTTATTTTGGCTTGAGCGGAAGACAAATTACAAAGGTCCCGATGATTATGATAAGATAGTGGCGAGAAATGCGACCACGACGAAGAGCCAGTACGAGGTGTGTGAAAATGGATGATTCAGGTCATGTAGTAGTAAGTGCATGAGGATGGTAAATGTAAGAGAAACTTTCAAAGAGTTTTACGGTGTGCGTGCGAGAAAGATGCATACCACATTTATAGAGAACGTAATGGTAGGACTACGCGTGCGTTGCGCAAGAGTGAAAGTTTTGAGTAGATAATAGGATGGTTGTGCCTTATAACCCCTTGTTATTATAGAAATTATGATTGTCATATAAACGTAGAAAATTTGTAGCGATTAGTGTGGAGAGTATTAAATATCTTTACAAGTATGTGTATAAGGGTCAGTTATGTATCTTTGGAATTTGTAATAGATCATGAGATATGCAAAGGTATGAAAAATGCAAGATGGTTTGTGCTCAGAGGCAGTGTCCCAAGATCTTTGCTTTCTCTTCTGAGGTTTATCCTTCGGTGGTGAGATTCTGAGATACATCTTTGATAAACAAGTGTCGGGTACTATGATTATCAAACATTAAGATGAAATTTTGTCCGATGAAAGAAATTTGAGAACAACTTTGTGAGAGTTCTTTGTGAAACAAATGCTCGCGATCCTAGAGCGAGAAAGTTTGTTGTCTTCATAGATTTCTGAATGCTCTTGTTGGGATACAAAAACAAAAGAAGAATGGACAAGAGAATGAAGTACACGAGTCAATAGGAAGGGGTTTATCTGATCTTCATTGTGCGGAGAGGTGTGGTTCTTAAGGCACATTTCTGAACCACGTTAGAGTCCTACTTCTTTTGATGATGTTGTTTGTTAATGGAGAGAGATGTCGGACTTTCAAAGAGAGCCGAGAAAAAGAAGCAGGACTCTTAGGGAATGATCGAGTCGAAGCGTCTTTGCATTTGGCGATGAACGATCAAATGCCGTATGCTCTGAGAAGACAATCGCCTCCATCTTGCACTTTTGTAATCCGACGGGCGTGAGAGAATATGGGAGTAAGATTTTTCAACTGACATGGTGGGGATTGCACGAGTTCAAGCAATACAAGCTTAACATTTCTTATCAATAGTCTTCTTGGTGAGCTGAATTTGATACTTGGCAACAGTAAAGATATATCCATGTATGATCTGCGATTATTGGCACATTAGAATTGAGGAAGTTTGATTCCAGTCGATTCAGAGGTTATCCAGTCCCCTATATCCGGCAAAGACCTATCTTGTCCAAAGTTGAATGAAGACCAATCTAGGGCCTGTCTGATCATGGGAACAATTGAGAGAAAGGAAAGTAAAAAGTCTTCTTCATAGATGGTCCAAGTCTTTTGGGGACCTATCTCAGTGCCTATTAGCGTTGTTAGGAAAAAGGTGGTATTGCTTTAGCAACGAGCCACGTCGGGAATCTGCTACTATGCTACCTGAGTGGGAGGACGGCACACTCAAGGTTTCAACTTCCGATGTACACCGACATCAACTTCAATGTGTCAGATGCGAAGAAACAAAAGCGAGGGAAGCTAAACTTTTGAGGCATGCTACCGTCCTTATGTGGGATGAAGCTACAATGGCGCATCGCTATTCCTTGGAAGCATTTGATCGGACGATGAGAGATATCACGAGGTTCTTTGAACCATTTGGTGGAAAGATTCTAATCATGGGAGGTGATTTTCCGTCAGTGTACCACGAGTGATTCCAAGGAGTACAAGGGGACAGACAGTCGATGCATGTCTTAGCAGGTACATTGCATATTTTTTTTTCTTTCAAGATAAAAAAATTATTTTATATTGATATGCATACTTAATGTTTCTTAAACTCTGGTATTTAATTAACTTTTAGGAGGATAATTCGAAATGATATTGAGTTACATTACATTCTTCACAAGTCACATTTGTGGGAAAGTGTACATGTTTTGCATCCGAAGAAGAACATGCGTGCGGCCGGGATGCATCTTATTCTAGTTTTGATTCGTGTTGGTGATGCGGGATGAACCTTGCGTTGCTAATGAGATGATAAAGGTTCGGAAGAGATGGTCATGCCATGGGTTAGTGATGCTTCTTTGTCTCCAGACTTATAGATGTAACATTTCCAAACTTGGTGGAAAATGCCAGACACATAGACTACATGGTCAATAGGGCATTGATCACACCATTAAACGAGTACGTCGAAAGCTTAATGACTGAGTACTTAGCATCTTTCTCGAAAAGAGGTTCTTATTCTACTCATTTGATTACTGTGGATGACTGATACTCATGGTCTTTACCAGCAAGAATACTTGGAACAACATTGCTCCTGGAGGTTTGCCATCACACATTTTGAAATTGAAGATTGGTGCGCTATTATGTTGTTGCGTAATGTTGATGCAAAAATGGTCTATGTAATGGTACCGAGTTAATAATCAAAGATTCTTCCAAACTTTATATATGATCTTTGTAATCAGCGTGGGAATTACATTGGTGCACGAGTCTTCATTCACGAGGATGCCACTCAGATCACCACAGAATCGAAGCTCCCATACAAGTTTAAACGTAAACGATTTCGCATCCGATTTGTGTTTCAGCCTTCACGGTCAACAAAGCGCAGGGCGGACGATCGAGAACACGGGTATTTTTTCACACGAGCATGTGTTCGATGTAGTGGTTGTCGTTGCTCTCGAGAGGCGTATCAAAAGTAGCATACACAAAAGTATCAGTTACTAAAAGCACTAGTTGCGAAAGTAAGGGAACGTACACAAAAAATGTTGTGTATAAAGAAGTCTTTACTGTCTTAGAAAATACGAGTTACAAATACACATTCTTGATGTAAGGACATTTATGATTGAACAATTATTAAAATGATAAATTCAAGTTTAGTTGCCAGTTACTTTTGCACATGAAATGAGTTTCCACCCACTTAACGAGCTGATCGTTGACCGAGTGTTCACTTTGATCGTTATTACACTTTCAAAATAATGGGAATTTGAAACAGTGTCTGCATGAGTGCATGTGTGTCGTATATACTAGTGATAATGCGGTAAACTCGGTATTGAATAGAAGGAGGTGGAGAAGAAGGATGTCCGACTTTTCTCTTGAATCCATTACAATAAGTATTGCTACGAAGATTAGCATCTCTCTTTTAGGATTTTACGATTATGTACTTCTCTCGGAATTGACTATCCGGAAATGCGACAAACTGAATAAGGAGTCGATACCTTATGATCTTAAGAAGTCCCTCACGTTTCTTGAGTACTCAAAGTTGATTTCATTCAAAGAGACGAGGTGGTCCGGATGTCTTTTATTGGTATCAGTTAACTAATTTGATGGAGAAGAAGAAGTGGATCTGCTTGCTGAATTCGTCTCTTCTTCTAGAGTACCAACAGGTCCCTTCTCTCTCCTCATCTGATCTTCCTTCAATGTTTTCAACTTTCAAATGTTTCATTTCCAAATTCTAATAGGTAAGAACTAATTTGTCTTCCTTTGAGAATTCACAGTTGTATATGTTATCTTAATCTCAATTAGGAACAAAATAGAACTGCTAGAAGTTAAAGATTTGTTTTCTTCTTTTTGTTTGTTTGGTTTTTCAGTTGGTTTATGAATATGGGGTGGTTGTGTGCTGACTGCAGCTTGCAAGTTGCACTAGTATTAGTCAGTATTCTTCCAGTAAATTGTGAGACTTGCAGCCAATAGTGTTAAAATCTCAGACCTCGGAATCTTAATTTGTTGGGTGTTTTTAATTTATCAGATATGCTCATAGTATGCTTCTGAAGAAGAAAAATAGATCTTCCCTTGGAGTCTCAATGTGTCACCACATTGGAACACTAACTTCCAACACATTCAAAACAAATTTTAATATTACAGCAAATCTAAAAATCCACTTTGCCGATTTTAAAAATTATCTAGTTAAAGTTATAAGAAATTTATGTAATAAGTACAAACAGCAATATCAAATTTAGAGTTTTTACGAAAAATTAAATAAGTATTTACTATTTAGGCACAATTTAGAATGTAAATGTATATCATTATAAATCACCATAAAGATACATAATACTTTATGTAGCCATATTTTTGATTTATACATCAACTAATTTTCCGTTGCCAGCCCAGTAAAATGATGCTCACTCGTTTCAAGAGAAAAGTGATATTTTGATTATGCCTCCAAAAATAACATTTCGGCAAAATGATATATACCGCTATGCAATCAAAAGGTGTTTACGTTTTTCCTTAAGCATGATGCTTGATGTTCCTGATATGAAATGAAGATAAATTTAAGTTTGCGTCTTTGAATTAGACGTCGGATTTATGTAGTTTAAATATTTGGAAACCTACTTTAATCACCTACCACAGTAATTATAAACAATGATATCAAAATTTTACTTTTAATATATTTGGCGTTCTCCGAAAAAATGACTATAAATTAAGGTAAATTAGAAAAGAATCAATGTAGCACCTGTTCCTAGATGATACTCAAATATAGCCCGCCAGTATCATATAATTAGATTGCAAGAACACATGGGTCTTAATTTTGGATGCGAATTACCTTTGTTTGATAAAATGATATACTTTTTTTTTTTAATACTATGCCAAATTGAAAAATGATAAAAAGTAACTTTTTAGAAGGAAAAATTAAGAAAAATAATGTTACGGGCGTACATCACCGTGCACTCCTGCTTATGTGGTATTGCTAAGCCAAGGATAAAAAGCAGTAAGCACTCTGGTTGTGACAAGCGGAAAATCCATCCTAAGTTGCGCTCTGCATTTGAACTCCCCCGATGCGCTGCTCATATAAAATGTTTGAAACAAAGCCATCAAGCTTCATACAAACCAAATGCGTTGATTTTTCATTTCAGGACCCAATAATTACAAGCATGACGTATAGAGTAATTCCTATGGAATAAGATGACTGAAGTTTGTTCATTTATCTTACTATGGAATGAACAATGCAAATGGATGTTCAAACCAACAAATGTTGTTTTGAACATTGGTCGAACATCATATGCGTACAGCAAGTAAAGGCAATGACATTCTACTGATAAGTCCAGAAGCTCATTGTAAATCAACCGTGTTTTTTTCATTTAAAGCGCCCAACGTCGATGTCAGCGTAGCGTCTGTGCAATGGTTCGCGACTCATCTGGAAGCAAAAATTTTGCAAGAGCTTGCCCAGCAGATCAACGGCTATATTTTTGAAATATATAAATACACATTCGTGTTCAAGGTGATATCTACCATAGAATAGGTAGTCTTCTACTTAAGGGTTGATAACGGAATGAATCCTCCAAACGGATCGTCCCGGATCTACAATGTATATTTGTAATTCGGATAATGAGATTAAGCTGGAGAATGAAGAAGGTGGTAGCGATCTAAGTTGAGAGGTGATGGAAAGTTGAGGATAATTCTTGATACACATAATAGGTTATTTGCATGACAGTCCACTTGCACGGAAGGATATCCAAAGATGTAATTTGGTAATTAAAGAAACAACTGCGACGGCATTCAGCGCTTTGCATCACAGTTGCGCGGTGGTAGAAGGAGATGGGTCGCGACACAGGGGCGGGGGCATTGTAGTCCAATAGCGAAGGAGAAAGTTGTTATCTATCCAGAAACATCAGGTTATTATGATCACTCTCAATATCCATTTTGTTACCATATGGGAGTTATGAATTAGGATCAAAATAGCATGGATGGAAACGTGAGACAATTTACATGCCTTGAGTACTATTCCTACATACTACAATATATGTATGATATAAATGCTTAACAACGCTTCACAGTTGAACTTCACATATTATGTGATACAAATAATATAAATAATTTATATATTTCTTGCCCTGTTATTTCTGATTGAAATAATGACGCGTAGCTTATTCCAGGTGGAAGACACTACATCAATATCTTTGTAGATATTAGGTGAAGATTTGTTATTGGAGCTTAGATGGTTATGGAATCATCAAGAGGAGATAAGAGGTAAATTGCATCAAGGTCTACAAGATGCGAATGGCGGCCGAAACCGGTTTGAAGTAAGTTAATATGGATCACTTTAACTTAGCAGCCCATTGCCCTAAACAGCTACATTCACTTTGTTAAGTATTTTTATATATTCTTTGTGAGATGTTATAGGATAATGACAAACAATAAAGGAAAGTACTTCCCTTGAAATCAGAAATATGTTCTTTCATGATAGAATCTTGGTCAAAGGAAGTGCTTCCTTCCATTAGTACATATGACCAAGTGACATGCGTATCAGTGATAACACTAGTGCAAAAGTATGGGCTTGGTTTTTTCATTACAATGACTTGCAACCCACTTTGGATGAAATCGTGTCAGCTGGGGCGGGTCAATGTACGGAGATGGACACGATCTGACTAGGGTGTTAGTCGGTGGAAGGAGGGCAAGATTAATCTTTTTACAAGTCAATATTTGGTGAGTATTTGCCCATGTACATGTTGAATTTCCAAAAAAGGAGTCTACCTCTTGTTCATATATTAATTATTTTGAAGCGAGGAAGACAAATTACAAGGTCCCGATGATTGATAAGATAGATGAGACGAAATACGACCACGACGAAAGGCAGAACTACAGTGTGGTGAAAAATGGATGATTCACGGTCCATGTGGTAGTAAGTGCATGAGGATGGTAAATGTAAGAGAAACTTTCAAGAGTTTTACGAGTATACCGTGCAAGGAAAAGATACTACCTGTTTGGAGACGTAATGATAGTGCCTACTTGCGTCTTTGTGAGTTTTGAAGTAGATAATAGGATGGTTGTGCCTTATAACCATAGTTATTCTGATATGATTGTCATATAAACGTAGAAATTTGTGCGATGTGAGTGTTAAATATCTTTACAGTATATGTAAGGAGTCAGTTATGTATCTTTAGTACAACCAATAGATCATGGCGAGATAACAAGGTATAAAAATGCAAGATGGGTTTGTGCTCAAGAGGCAATGTGGAAGATCTTAGCTTTCCTCTTTACAAGGTTTATCATTGATTGGTGGATTACGATACATCTTCCCAATAAACAAAGTGTCGAGTACTATGATTATCAAACGTTAGATGAAATTTTGTCCAGGTAGAAGAAATTTGAGAACAACTTTGACGAGTTCTTTGTGACAAATGCTGCGATCCTGGGCGAGAAAGTTGTTGTGCAGTGAATTTCACAGATACTCTTTGTTGGATAGAACAAAGAATGGACGAAGACGAGAGTACGAAGTCAATAGGAAGGGTTTTCTCAGTACCTTCATGTGCGGGAAGTGTGGTTCTTAAGCACATTCGAACCACGTTAGAGTCCTATTCTTTTGAATGATCTATTACTTGTGGAGAGATGTCGGACTTTCAGAGAAATTGCATTAAAAATGGACTCTTAGGAATGATGAAGTGCGAGGCGTCTTTGTTTGTAACGTGCAGTCTGAGAATCGTATGCTGCAGAGAGGCAAATTCGCCTCCATCTTGCACTTTTGTAATCCGGCGCGTGGAGAATTATGGGGTGATTTTTCAACTGCATGGTGAAGTTACTCGAGTTCAAGCAATACAAGCTTAACATTAACATCAGACCGTCTTCTTCGTGAGTGAATTTGATACTTAAGCAACCGATAAAGATATATCCATGTATGATCTACCTAATTATTGGCATTGGGTAGGAAGTTGAGATTTCGATCGATTCAAGAGGATGTCGATCCTATATCCGGCGAGGACTATCTTGTCCAAAAAAGTTGAATGAAGACCAATCAAGACTGCAATCGATCATGGGAACTAGTGAGAGAAAGAGTAAAGTCTTCTTCATAGGAGTAGTCCGGAGAGTCTTTGGAAGACCTATCTCTATCAATTGCTGTTGTGTATTAGGAAAAATGGTATTGCATTATGCAGCCACGTCGAATTACCGCTACTGCTACCCGTGGGAGGGCGGCCACCTCAGGTTTCAACTTAAGTTATGAAACATCAACTTGATATGATAAATCTGAAGAAACAAACAGGAAGCTAAACTTTTGAGGCATGCCATTTCATATGTGGGAAGCTACAATGGCACAGCTCACCTATTCTTGGAATCATTTGATCGGACAATGAGAGATATCACGGGTTATGAACCATTTGGTGGAAAGATTCTAATCATGTGATGATGATTTCTCGTACTACCGATGATTCAAAAGTACAAGAGAAGAAGATCGATGCATGTCTTAGCATTACATTGCATATCTTTTTCTTTCAATTTTCTTTCAAGACATAAAAAAATTATTTTATATTGATATGCATATTTAATGTTTCTTAACTATAATTATTTAATTAACTTTTAGGAGGATAATTGAAATGATATTGAGTTACATTACATTCTTCACAGGTCACATTGTGAGGAAAGTGTACTATTTTGCATCTGAAGAAGAACATGCGTGCAGGGCCGGAGTGCATCTTATTCTAAGTTTTGATTACGTGTTGGTTTGTCTGATGAACCTTGCGTTGCTAATGAGGATGATAAAGGTTAGGAAGAGATGGTCGCACCATGGGTTAGTGATGCTTCTTTGTCTCAACTTATAGAGTAACATTCAGGACTGTGGAAAATGCTAGAGACATAGACTACATGGTCAATGGGGCATTGATCACACCATTAAGCAGGTACGTCAAGAAGCTTAATGGAAGTACTTAACATCTTTCATGAGAAGAGGTTACTCTACTCATTGATTATTGTGGATGGCGATACTCATAGTCTTTACCGCAGAATACTTGAACAACATTGCTCCGGAGGTTTGCCTTCACATTTTGAAATTGAAGATTGGTCGCCTATTATGTTGTTGCGTAATGTTGATGCAAAAATGGTCTATGTAATGGTACAGTTAATAATCAAAGTTCTTCCCAAAGTATAGATCTTGTAATATAATTGGAATTACATAGGTACGAGTCTTCATTCACTAGGATGCCTCGACCACTGAGAATCTCAAACTCCATACAAGTTTAAGCGTAAACAATTCGTCCGTTTGTATTTGCCTTTACGCAGACAAGCGCAGTGGACGATCGAGAACACGGGTATTTTTCACAGACATGTGTTCAGCCTTTAGTCAAGTGTCGTTCTCTCTCGGAGAGGTGTATCAAGTAGCAAACAAAGGTATTAGTTACTAAAGGCAGTTGCAAAGAAGGGCATTACCATGAAAAATGTTGTGTATAAAAGTCTTTTACGTATGAAAACTACGATAACAAATACATTCTTGATGTAAAGGACATTTTATGATTGAAAATTATTAAATGATAATTAAGTTTAGATTGTGATTACTTTTGCATGAAATGAGTTTCACCACTTAACATTGATGGTTGACGAGTGTTCCTTTGATGGTTATTACAAAATATTAATTTGTAGCTTGAATGTGCGGCCGGTGCATACATGCGTGCTATACTAGTGATAATCTTGATGACTCATTTATTGAATAGAAGAGGAGGTGGGGGAGAAGGATGTCTGACTTCTCTTAGATCCATTACAATAAATTACTCTTGAAGATTTAACATCTCTACCGGATTTGCGATTATGTACTTCTCTAGAATTATTCCTCTGGAAATGCGACAAACTAGATAAAGTTTGTTGCCAACATGATCTTAAAGTCCCTCACGTTTCTTCGTAACAGCAAAGTTGATTTCGTCAAAGAGACGGTGATCCGGATATCTCTTATTGGTGGGAGTTAATTAATTTGATGGAGGGAAGGTAGCAGATTTGCCTCAAATTCATCTATTCAACATTACACCATGAGTCCTTCTCTCTCCCTCTGTCAGTCTTTATTTCAGTATTTTTCTTTCAGTGTTTCAACAAATTCTAATAAATTAGAACTAATTTGTCTTCCCTTTGAAGAGATTCTGCAGTTGTGTTATCTTAATCTCAATTAGAGACAAATGAACTTACTGGGAGTTAAAGATTTGTTTTCCTGTATTTTTATTGTTTTTGTGATTTTCAGTTGGTTTATATGAACTTGTATGAGGGTGGTTATTGTGCTGACTGCAGCTGCAGGATTTGCTAGTATTGAGTCAGTATTCTCGCTGACAAATTTGTGGACAGCCAACTTCAAGAGTGGTAAAATCTCAGACACTGGAATCTTAATTTATTGGAGTGTTTTAATTTATCAGATATGCTCTTAATTATACTTCTGAAAAATAGATCTTTACATGGAATCTCAATGTATACCAGCTGAACTGTGTACATTCAGCAAATTTTAATATAGCAATTAAATCATGCTTGGAATTTTAAAATTTATGAATTCGAAGGTTATAAGAAGTTCATAATGGTACAAACAACAATGCTCAAATTTAGGTTTCACGAAAAATTAATGAGTATTTTATCTGTTTCATTTACAATTTTAGAATGTTAAATATTATATCTTTGTTATGCAAAATCCCACCTGAGATACACATAATACTGTGTAGCCATATTTTGATTATACATCAACTAATTTCCCAGGTATACATTTGATAAAATGATGTACTCCTCGTTTCAGAAAAAGTGATATTTTAGATTATACCTCCAAAGAAATAACATTTGTTAAATATGATACCACAACTATTAATCAAGTGTTTGTTTTTCTGCCTTAGCATTCAAAGTACAAATAAAGTAAGAATTTAAAAGTTGCATCTTCCAGATGGGCGTGATTTATGTAGATTTTCTAAATATTTGGAAGCTATTTAAATCCCACCTACACACAGCAGTATAAACAACAATGATATCAAATTTTACTTTTTAATATATTTGCTAGTTCTCTCAAAGAAAAATGACTATAAATTAAAAGGTAAATTAGAAGAATCAGTATTACTTTATGTTGCCTAGATGATATAAATGTATTAGCGATATATATATGAGTGGAATTTACAGAACTGTAGATCTTCAAGTTTGGATCAAGAAGGTGCCTTTGTTTGAGTAAAATGATGCTTTCCTTTTTTTTTGCCTAATACTGCTAGATAAAATAAAATAAAGTACAACTTTTTAGAAGGAAAATTAGAAAAAATGTTATTCTGGACGTGCATCACCGTCTCCACTACTTGGTATTTAGCTAAGCCAAGGATAAAAGCAGCCATGGTTGTCTGTAAGAAAATCATCCTGGAACGCATACACATTTGGAACTCCCGATCGCTGCTCTGCTAAAATGCTTGAAATAAAGCATCCAGCTTTACACAAACCAAATGCCATTGATTTTCATTTTCAATTTGCATTACACCAGCATGACATCTTAGAAGTAATTCCTATGAATGAACAAACTGAAGTTGTTCATTTTATCCCACTATGGAATAGACAAATGAAAAATGGATGTTTCAAACCAACAAAATCCTTGTTTTGGAGCATTCTAAGTCAGAACATCATGGCACGTCACATGGTAAAAATGGTGGCATTTGCCTGTCACAGGGTCCAGGAGGGAAGCAAATTCAAGTGATTATGCAGTCAACCCCGTGTTTCATTTAAAAAGCGCCAGTCAGTGTTCTAAAAGCGCATTGTCTGTCTGTGCTCAAAGCTCAATACGACATTGCAAAACTTGCTGATCCAAGCTATGTTTTGGGAAATATATAAATACATTAACGTATTCAGGTGATATCTACCGCAGATCGATAGTCTTCTTATACGAGGTTGATAACGGTGATCCTCAAAAGAGCGGATCGTCCAGATGTATACAAATGTATATTTGTGATAAGATGTGGTCATAAGCCCCGGGAATGGAAGAAGGTGGTGGCGATCTGGTGACGCCGAGAAGGTGATACGGAAGAAGTTAGGATAATTCTTGATACACAAGCAAGTTCGTACATGTAATGGACACTTGCACAAGAGGATATCCAAAGATGTAGTTGGTAATTAAAGAACAACTGCTAGTAAAGCATTCTACTTCCATTACATCACAAGTTATAATTGTGGCTGAAGGAGATGCGATTAAACCAGGCACGGGAGGCGAGACATTGTAGTCCAAACAACGGAAGGAAAGTTTATTTATCTATCCGAAACATATGATTGTACAGGTCTCTCCAGCTATCCTGCTTTTTGTTACCATATGGAGTTATGGATGGATCAAATGGCATAGATGAGAGCAATGAGACGGTTACATGCCTTAATTACTATTATACATACCTCTTTACGGTATATACATAATTATAATGCTTAACAACTAAACTTTATAATTGAACTTACATATTATGTGACCGATAATACAATAATTTATATATTTCTGGCTATTGTTTCTGATTATGAAATAATAATGTGTAACTAACTATGGCAGTGGAAGGCTACTCCAACAATATCTTTGTAGATATTTGGGTGAAGATTGGTTCGTCTAGGCTAGATGGTGGAATCTCGAGAAGAGGAGATGAAGTGGGTTACTCAGTGCAAGATCTCCCAAGATGGCAGAGAAACCCGGTGCAATGAGATTATGCTCTGGATCACTTTCTTATTGGAGTTACTTGCAAAACAGCTACATTCACTTTGTTACGTTATTTTTATATATTCATGGATATTTATAGGATAATAATATTCAAATAATAAAAGGAAAAGTGCTTTGTGAAATCAAGTATGTCTTTTTCATGATAGAGAATCTTGGTGTACTTCCTCAGCCATGGCAGCCCCAAATGACATGTGCCAGTATTATCAGGATGCAATGCTTTGAATATATAAAAGTATGACCTGATTTGTTCATTACAATGACCTTACATGGATGAAATCGTAACTCCTGACTGAAGTAAGGTCCCAATGTACGTGAATCAGGCAGTCATTTACAAGATTATTAATTTAGGGCAGAAGAGCTAAAAGGTAGATCTTTTACCAGATCAATATTGTGAAGTATTACCACACCTCTGCCAATTTAAAAGAGGTCTACCTCATATTTCATATATTAATTATTTTGGTAGAGAAGGCAAATTACAAGTCAGATGATTATGATAAGATAGTAGGCCAGAAATACGTATTTTTGTGAAGGCCGGAACCCTGCAGTGTGAAAAATGGATGATTCACGGTCATGTGGTAAGCTAAATTACATGGGGATGAAGTAAATGCTGAAAACTTTCCAAAGAGTTTCACAGGTATGCGTCACGAGGAAAAGATGCATACCTGCTGTTTATAGAGCGTATTGATATGGACTACGCGTCACCTTGGTGAAAGTTTTGAAGTAGATAATGGATGGTTGTGCCTTATAACCTTGGTTATTACGATATGATTATCATATAAACGTAGAAATTTGTGCTTGAGTCTTTAAGAGTGTTAAATATCTTTACAAGTATGTATAAAGTCCCAGTTATATATCTTTCAGGTACAACAATAAATCCATACAATGAGATAACAAGGTATAAAAAAAATGCAAGATGGGTTTACATGCTCAAGTAATGGAAGATCTTCCCAAGCTTTCCTCTTTTAAAGTTTTATCCTTGATGATGAGATGGATACATCTTCCCAATAAACAAAGTATAAGGGTGCTATGATTATCAAGCATTAGAAGTGAAATTTTGTCAGATGAAAGAGGATTGAGAACGACAACTTTAGCCAAAGACTTTTGCTGACAAATGCTGCGATCACAAATGAAAGTTGTTGTGCGTGAATTTCTGGATACTACTCATTAGGATACAAAACTGAAGATGGACAAGAGAAAATAGTACACGGAAGTCAATAGGAAGGTTATCGGTACCTTCGTATGCGGGAAGTGTAGTTGCTTAAGGCACATTACGGAGCCACGTTAGAGAAGTCTCACTTATTTTTGACAATCCCAGCCAATTTATTATTAAGAGAGATGTCGGACTTTCAAATTCATAAGCCCAGGACTCTTGAGAATGATCAGTCCGAGCGTCTTTGTTTGAAGCGAGCCTTGAGTCAAAGATGCCGTGTATAAAGAAGAAGACAGTCCGCCTCCATCTTGCACTTTTGTAATCCGTAGGCGTGAGAATTATAGGATGAATTTTTTATTGACTGTGGTAGAGTTACTGAGTTCAAGCAATACAAACACTTATTCTTTATCAGACCGTCTTCTTCGTAATTTGAATTTGATACTTAAGCAGCCACAGTAAAGATATATCCATATGCCTTGATCACCACCGATTGTGTGGCACATTGGGTAAGGAGATTAGATTTAGTGATTCAGGAGTTGTCAGTCCACCTCATCAAGCTGAGCCCTCTACTCCACCATCCAAAGTTTAGATAGAGACCAATCTAGGGCCTGCAATGCAATCCTTAGGAGCAATTGAGAGAAGTAAGTCTTAGCTTCATAGATGGTCGAGGAAGTACAGGAAGCCTATCTCTATCAGTGCTGATACAGCATTTGACCCAGGAAAAAGGTGTATTGCATTAGCAGCGGCCACGTTGTAATTGCGCTCTTATGCTGCCGGTGGAGATTGACCTCAGGTTTCAACCCTGCTACACCTATTATCAACTTCAATGTGTCGATTTAAGAAACAAACCTGAAGCTAAACTTTTGCATGCTACCGTCCTATGTGGGATGAAGGCAATGGCGATTATTCCTTGAATCATTTGATGTGACAATTAGAGATATCTGAGGATTGTTAACCATTTGGTGAAGGTCTAATCATGGGAGGTGATTTTATAATTACTACCCGGTGATTCCAAGAAGTACAAGGGGACAGACAGTATGATGTCTTAGCGGTGTATTACTGTATTTTTTCTTTCATTTTCTTTCAAGACATAAAAATTTATTTATATTGATATGCATATTTAATGTTTCTTAAACTCGTATTTAATTAACTTTTAGAGGATAATTAAATGATGTTAGGTTGTTACATTCACTGGTCACATTTGTGGGTGTCATGTTTTATCCGATGAAGAATATCTATGTGCAGTTGGGGATCATCTTATTACAGTTTTTGATTGGTGTTTGTGTGGTTTAACTCAAATTGCTATTAGATGGTAAAGGTTCTGAAGAGATGGTCATGCCATGGGTTAGTGATGCTTCTTTGTCTCCAGCTTATCGTGTAACATTTCCGACTTGGTGGAAAATGCTGGGCCATAGAGCTACATGGTCCATGGGCATTGATCACTTTTTTACGTGTACGTGAGAAGCTTAATGACCGAGCATCTTTCTGGAAAGGTTCATTCTACTCATTTGATCTGATACATATTCATGGTCTTTACGGTAGAATGCTTGAACAACATTGCTCCGGATGTTTGCCATCACACATTTTGAAATTGAGATTGGTGCGCCTATTATGTTATTACGGTAATGTTTATGCAAAAATGGTTATGTAATGGTGGGTTAATAATCAAAGGTTTTTCCCAAACTGTATAGATGTTGTAATCAGTGGGAATTACATAGTACACGAGTCTTCATTCATGGATGCCACTAGAGCCCACGAATCTCAGGCTCTATCTGATTTGGCGTGACGTTTCAGATCCACGTTTGTGTGTTTTATTTACGGTCGATAAAAGCGCAAAGACAGACGATCAAAGAACAGGTATTTTCTAAACATGTGTTCAATAAGCGTCATTGCATCATTATCTCTAGGAATTGTATCAAGTAACCCTTTGCGAAAGTGGTAGTTTACTAAGGCACGATTGCGAAGAGGCACATGCAAATGTGTACAAAGAAGTGCTGCATGTGGCTTCCGATGTAAGCCACATTCTTGATATAGGGACATTTATGATTGAAAAATTATTAAATGATAAGTTCAATTCATTGATTACTTTTGCACATGAAATGAGTTTTCCACCCACTTAGTGATCGTTGACGAGATTGTTCACTTTGATGCGTTGTTCTTAGCACAAAATAATGAATTTCGAAGCAGATGTCGTGAGCATCGGCGCATCGTGCTATACTAGTGATAATGCGATGCTCATTTAGTGAATGAAGAGGAGGTGGAGAAGGAGAAGGATGTCCGACTTCCTCTTAGATCCATTCTGACCAAGTACTCTGGATTTAACATCTCTACCGTTTGCGATTATGTACTTCCCCGGGAATTGACTATAAATGGACAAACTGAATAAATTTGATACCTTATGATCTTAAGAAGTCCCTCTTTTTCTGTAGAAGAGTTGATTTCTTTCTAAGAGACGAGGTTGGTCGGATGTCTCTTATTGGTGGGAATTAATTAATTTGATGAAGTTAAGTTGCTTGCTGATTCGTCTCTTCCTAGATTACTAACAGGTCCTTCTCTCTCCCTCTGTCAGTCTTTTATTTCAATGTTTTTCTTTCGATGTTTCATTCCAAATTCTAATAAATTAAGAACTAATTTGCCTTCCTTTGAAGAATTCACTGATTGTATGTGTTATATAATCTCAATTAGGAACAAAATAGAACTTACCTAGAAGTTAATTTGTTTTCTGTATTTTATTTTGTTTTGTGATTTTCAGTTGGTTTATATGAGAACATATGAGGAGTGGTTATTGTGCTGACTACAGCTGCAAGTTTTACTTCAAAGTATTGAAGTCAGTATTCCTTTAGTAAATTTGTGAGACTTGCAGCCAGCAAGTGGTAAAAATCTCAGACACTCAGAATCTGGTATTTGGAGTGTTTTAATTTATCAGATATGTATATAGTGTACTTACGAAGAGAAAAATAGATCTTCCATGGAATCTCAATGTGTCTCATTGGAACTTCTTCAACACATTGAAGCAATTTTAATATAGCAAATCTAAAAATCATGTTGAATTTTAAATTTATCTCGTTAATGTTATAAAAAATTGCAATAATTACAAACAATATCAAGTTGGATTTTCTGAAGAATTAAGTGAGTTTTATCATTTTAGGCACAATTTTAGAAAGTTAAATGTATATCCATTATACAAGTCACACCAAATATTTTTAATACTTTATGTAGCCATATTTTGATTTATACATGTTAATTTTATATTTGATAAAATGATGTATCACTCTCGTTTCAGAAAAGTGATATTTTGATTGTCTCAAAAATAACATTTTTGCAAAATGATATATACACGCTATGCAATCAAGGTGTTTTGTTTTCTTGATCGGCCCTTGATGTTCTAGTGTAAATGAAGATAAAAAATTTAAGTTGCATCTTCGAGTGGGCGTCGGTTATGTGAATTTTTCAATATTTGGAAATTTGAATACCTACACATAGTATAAACAATGATATCAAGTATTTACTTTTAATATATTTGTAATTCTCAGAAAAATAGTTATAAATTAAAGTAAATTAGAAAGAATCTATGTGCTTTATATGTTGCCTGAATGATTCTCAAATATACTTCACTTGATATACTATATAATAATTAGTTACAAGAACCTATAGATTTTAATTTTGAATCCGAAAGATTACCTTTGTTTGATAAAAATGATACTTTCACTTTTTTTACTGTTTATGCCAAATTGAAAAATAAAATAAAAGTACCACTTTTAGAAGGAAAAATTAAGAAAAATAATGTTACGGGCGGCCATCACGTGCTCACTACTTGTGTTGTTTAGCTAAGCCAAGGATAAAGAAGCGGCCAGCATGGTTGTGGCAAAGGGAAAATCCATCCTCAAGTTTGTTTGCACCTTTGGAACTCCCGGTCCCTGCTCATATAAAACTTGGGAAGTAAAGCATCAAGCTTACTAGGCAAATGCGTTGATTTTCATTCAGTTGTATTTCAAGCATGACGTCTTAGATAATTCCTATGGAATGGATAAACTTTGATTTGTTCATTTGCTCCTATATGGAATGAGCAAATATAAAAATGGATGTTCAAATCCAACTCTGTTGTTTTGAACATTGAGTCGGAACGTCCATGCGTGCTTAGTGAAGTGGTGGCGTTGCCTTGGCGTGCAGAGGCGTCTGTTGTCGTCAGCTGCGTGTTTTCATTTAAAGCGCATGAAAATACGATTATTAAAAGCGCAGTCATCACAAATGGCACAGCGGCTCAATGCGGCGATTTTGTAAAAATACATTTCTTCTCTTCGATTTCTCAATTCTTAGTTGAACATGCTCTGGCCCGGTTGGTTGTGGGTTCACGTATGCTAAAGAGAGAAGATGGAGTCTTTTGCAGAGCTATGGTTTTATCCTAGGCTTGCCGACCTGCGGCTTATCATGGGTGAATTACGGCGATTATTCACATTAGGTTACTGCTGATGACACACTCGTAATCCGGTAAGTCGTTCTACCATCGACGCATAGAGCATCGTTTTCAAGCCAAACACCGCTTACCTTATTTCATGCTTTGCCTCCTTGACCAAATCATACCAGCCACAAACGCGTTAAGCTTGTGCCAACCATACTAGCCGCACCTCCGTGCCAATGGCAAACCATGCTGACCACACTAGCCCAAGCTAGCGCCATGCCAAACACACTGTGGCCTGGCTACGCTAATCACCACCCTGTATTATGAACAATTACCTTCGCCTAAGCCAGCACCTCCTTGCCAATGGCAAATACATGCATTACAAGCCAGCATGTTAAAACCTTCACCAGCCATACTGCCAGCACCTACTGTGCCAATGTCAAACCATGCCCATTCACCTAGCCCAAGCTAATAACATACCCCTATAGTAGCACTCGGCCTTGGCCTGGCTAAACTAATCACCACGTAAATAAACACGCCCATGCAGCTCAGCGCTGCCTGCGCGCAATGGCAAATCATGCCGGTATTACACCGAAGCGCCGCGTGCAACCATGCTGCCCGCGCCTTCTGCCAATGGCAATACGTACCCAGCCACCTGGCCCAGCTCAAGCAACGATATACAAACGCACTCTTTGCCGCCAGCATTTACTGTTAATCACACACGTAAGCCAAACACCTTACCTTCGCCCTAGCCAACCCCTTCTGTGCCAATAGCAAATCACTGCAGCCACACCATGGCAAAACGCCTGTGCCTGTTTTTCCCTCTGTGCCAATGCTTCTAACCGAACACAAAGCCCCATCCTATATTCTTCTGTAACAAAACTTAGGTGGTAAGAGTTTTGGAAATGAGTGAATAACCACCAAATTCTTAGCCAATGTATAAATTTCTTTTTCCCAAATAGGTTTACCCATGTTTATAACTAAAACCAATATTTTCTTGACCAATTTTTTTCTTTGATCATGTTTTGTTTTCATTTTTTCTTTCTTAAACCATATATTTCTTATCTTCGAGGTTGTTATAGTATTTTCGTATTTCATTAGTCTATTTATCTAGTATTTTATAGGAAAATATTACTCCCTCCGTTCTTAAATAATAGGTTGGTTTCATGTGTAATTTATATATAGAGACAATACAACCATTAAACAGATGGAAATAATTATTATTGAATTAGTTTCAAGAAAAATTTTCGACCAGCGTATTGCAGTGTTGATGTTCATTGTTGCCGCCCGGTAAGTTTCTGCGTCGCTGCTGTGTTGGCTAAAGAATCAAATCCGAAGCCACAGCAAAATAGAAAGCTTTGTACTCAGTCTTATTAGGAACTGGATATATTACACCCTATAATCTATCAGTCTGCAACTAAGTTAGTTCATGAAGAAATATCGTCCACCGAAAAGACTGTGCTCTACAGAAATATGATAAAATCCTTGGGCTGATGTATTCTTCATAGACTGATTATATTTGCCCTGCAATACTGGTAATGTTTTGACAAATATAGCCTCAATTCTTTTTAGAATCAGCATATTATTGAGGCTGCCAGAATTTGATTTTGAGGGCTTAAAATGATATGTGTAGCTAAAGGGTGGATAGGGGACCTAAGGTAAATGAAAAAGTCAAAAATTCCCTTATCTAAATTTCACTATTCCACCTTCATAAAAAAATAATTTTTATTAAATTTATAATCTTAACATATGATACGGAAGAGCGTAAATTTATACTTGTAGCTGAAACAGGGTTTCCATTCCCCCTTGTGATTGGTGGGATTAATATGATAAAACTGGATGGCGGTTTTCTTTTTAAATTTCCTTATTGTATCTTGAATGCGTATTTACTATTTTCTCTTTCCCCTTGTTTCGGTACTTTCTTCCATCTTCTTCCTTATGGCACACATAACCATTATCCTTGCTAAACGATTATCTTCTGTCACCATTTATAATGGATGAATTCTGATCAATGTTGTTTTTAATCAAAAATAAATAAATCAATATTGTTTATTATAGAAGTGGTGCAATCCCCTTAACATTATGGATTGGATCTAATGACACTTTATAATCAATTTCATTGAATCTGATCGTTTGACCAAAAGCAATTGTTTGTATTTGAATTGGTGATCAGTTAACAATTGCTCATCTTAAAAGAGAACAACACAATCACAACCTATTCGAATTCATCTTCATCGTCGTCTTCTAGCTATAATGCTATTGCTATTGGTAGTGTATCAATAAGCAACTAAGGGATTTTAGAGACGGAAAACGGAAAAAGAATGGAAAAAGTTCAGTAGTCTACTTTTTTCAAGAGTTAATAGTGATTACACCACAACTAACCGTTGTACTAACCCATCAAAAAAATAGTGATTACACAGTTTTCTTTTATCCGATCAAGAAAAAAAGAGCGAATGCACAGTACTATAGGTTCAAATCTTCAATGGAAAAAATAAAAAGAAGTCATCTTTTGTTTTAGATAGAGAAAGAGAAAATAATAATAAAAAAGGAAGAAGCAAGGGAAAAAAAAAACTGCTTCTCATTGATCTGTCCGGTTTGGTTTGTTTTTTTTCAAATCTATCGGACGGATCAAGTTTGTATCCTTGTATGTATTTATATTACAATAAAAGAATTTGTTTCTAAACAATTTCTATGGTTTTCTGATCGGTCTCTAATGGTTTCACAATACTATCAGGGATTTGTTTTCTTATTCCTTTATTATTGGTGGATTTGGAATTGCATTGTAATCAAGTACGTTACGGATGAAAACGATCTACTTCGTCAAATATGGAGATCGTTTGTGAAGAAATTAATTTGGGCATATTACTTCCCTTTTATGGAAGCACCTGATATCTTTGATGATCAAGAAACAAAATGGTTTGAATTTTGCAGTGGAAAATACAGAGGAGGTAAAGAGGCAAAGAGATGTTTCCATTAATCAACATCATTTTTGCAGTGGAAAATACAGAGGAGGTAAAGAGGCAAAGAGATGTTTCCATTAATCAGCATCATCAAGTTATATGGAACAATATCCTATATATACGTGTAAGAAGTAAACCCTAGATAAAATATTGAATGCACATATATGGGCTACAAGCCCTACAACAAATCCTTAGGCGGTCCCGTGTAGAACTCCGTTTGTAGTGCTTCACGATAATGCTTGAATGGTGGTCTTCAAATTTCGTTCTCTCTTGATGATGACTTATCACCCGATCAATTGCTTTCATTTTACAATTTTGACAAGGAAAAACCAGGGGACAAAACCTTGGTACAATTCTTCACATGTTGCCCGTAATTTACATGTAGTTCATCACATGCATACGATCTTCAAAGATTGCCGAGTCTAAGTTAATTATATCGTTAAAAATTTGTCACGCTAACCCGGAGGACAAACCCACGAACTAAAGAAAAAAAGAGTACAATATTAAGTAAACTTAGAACATAGTTGGATGCGTATACATTTACCATTAAAACCTTGACAAGGAAAACCCGGTGGGATAAAACCTTGACGAAGGGAAAAGAGTACAACGTGACGATGATAAAGGTGATTTGTTGCATATGATCACTTTGCTCCGTTGAAGTTGGCCAGTTGCTTCACAACTCTAAGGAAGAAAATCCCCTGCGTGGGAAAGACAATAGCCTTAGGCCGGGAAATTATTTCCGTATTTGTTGTTGGCTCATTAAAAACCTTGTCATAACAAAACCGTGGGAAAAGTAGCCTCGATGAAGGAAAAGAGTTCAACACACCATTAGATGCTCCCCTGATGTCGGACAATTTGCTTTAGTCTAATGCGAGTCCTAAGGAGTTTATCACACTTTACTTTGGTGACTTGAATGTTTATAAGACCATGTTGTTGATTACGGAAGTTACGTTGCTTTAATAGACTATCGCGTTTCATTTCTTTGATTCGGATATTTTCAAAGTAATATCAATGCAATCTTTATGTCTTCAATGTTCAACATACTTGATGCCTTTAGTGTTGTCTCGCTAAAAACCTTTTGTCGAGTAACAAAACCCTTTGGGAAAAATTATTCTCGATTTTAAGGAAAAATAGTACAACACGACTTCAATTTCGAAGTAAAATATGTCGACATCATATCCTTGGATCCTCCCCGATGTCGGAATTTCACCACGATTACTTTTCGAGTTGTTCCGCATTTTTTCTTTAGTCATGTATTTTTCGAAATCAATATTGGTAATGACTTAGAAAATAGTCTACCATTTTGTTAAAGGGAGAGCAAAAATGGATTTGAGGAGTGTAAATATCGTGGTTGACTCGTTAAATACATCGAGTTAGTATATTTTTCTAACTAGGACAATTATATCCTTACTAAATACCCCATTGACCACAAGGTCCACACCACCACCGTCATCTTCCGAATGAATTAGTTGCAAGTCTTCTAAGTTTAGTTTCGTATGTAAATTCCATGTCACGATCTGCACCGGTGAGAGCACTTCGCATCTTCCAACTTTGTGCAATATGTATAAAAGAATCCACGTATCATCCTCAAATTTTTCTCATCCAAGATAAGAATATGGACCATTATTTAGAACGAGGATTTTACCCATTCTTGTGGGTTAGCTAAGTGTGTTTTTTAATACATATTAGGGTATGATTATCCAAGGTATGTTGAGCTTACAGTTGGAATCAATTCGTGGTGAGAAACACTATAGACCCAACTCGATTGGTGAAGATATTTTCAATCATCGTTGTCAATTTGAACCTAGATCAGGATGTGCTTGTAATGGGACTTATCTCGATGGGAAGGCAGAAAGAGATACCACTCCATGGCGTCTCCTTTGTTCAATTTTCCAAACATGATTTGGAGACTCGGGATTTTTTCTTTAATCTCATAAATATTGTGGCAGTTGGGATTGCTTAAAGGCTCGTTTATGGTGGTGGAGTTTAATCGTGATTGGGTGTGAAATTTTTTGGTTAGTAGAGGCGTGTTTAGGAGGCATATTTGTCGGGTTAGAAATACATATTGAATCGCTCCCGTTAACGAGTCGGTTGCGATTTTTCGCACTCATCGGATCCATTTTTGCTCTCCTCTAACAAAACTACCATATCTCCCCATGATTACTTTCGTTGGAGAAGTGATTATTGTTCCTTCATAATCAACAACTTTTGGATTGCACTTTCATTTAGCATTCCTTTTTATGTCTTTGCGGGGATAAAACAAATTTATGTCAATGGTTACTTTTAAGTATATGATTACATTCACTATACCATTCCAATGACGTTGCGTTGGCTACCGAGCTATATCTAGCTAACAAGTTCCTGAGGGATAAAATTTTATCGAATACATTATTATACTAGAATTACAAACAATGCATTTATCGTACTTAGATATGGGAATTTCATCACTAACACATCTTCATCATCTTCCTTTAGGCAAATGGTCACTTACTTACATTTGAACCTCGGTTTCCATCATGTGAGTGCTATCGGGATGCATGTCTTTGTTAAATTGCACTGACAACTTTAGACATATACAAACCGGTGGAATAATATACTACAAGCTCAATATTCGGTCGAGCTTTCCCCAGACTTTTCATCTCAAATTCGGATTTCAAATAGCTTTAAGGTCTCTTATTACATCAAGAGTACCCATCATGTCCGTACCATCGACATAGATAGCTACAATTCCAAATAAGGAACTTTATTTTTGAATACGCATGAGAAAAATACCTTACTTGTCTATCCAGTCAAATCAAATAGTCACTTAGACGAGATACCACATCCGCTTTGATTGCTTCAATCTATAAGTGAGCGTTATATCTAACTTCAAACGCACTTTGTGGTTTAGAGTCACTTGATTTGGAAACAAAAGGCTATCATGTACTTTTGTAAATATCTTTTATCTCTTGATTCTTTCAGAGATACGTAATAACCACTTACATGTGCTGCATTTCAATTCCTTTTGAAATTACCAAGCTAACTAAGTAGTGGAACGCTATAATGTTCATTACAAGAGGACAATTCCAGGGCTTTGTGAGAAACCTTGCGCTACAAGGCGAGTCTTGATACTTTGAGACTTCATTCTTCCCATTGTTCTCTATGACAAATAATCATGTATGTCCCATAGGCTTTACACTTGGTTGGTTAGCACTACAACACCAAATACCCATATATCCTGAAAGAACTAAGTTCTACATGGATTGTGTAGCCAAATATGCTATTTATTTGAAATTAATCAAAATAAAGCATGGTTCGATCTCATTTATGTGCTTTCTATGAGCAACTATTTATGTATTATATCATTACTATGCACGCATGATCCTTCCATTGACTCATGTGCATTCTCATAATCCGTCAGTATTTCATTGTTCTCAGAATCATTTAAAAACTTCGGAGCATCCTCCGATGATGATTCATGGACATAGTCGAGACAATCAAATGAGATGATTTCATTAATGATACAAATTAGGTTGTGCCTTACTCATCTACTTCCTTTCTAGGTGAGCATTGATCAAACCTAGTGGTCTCTCCATCTTCCTTTATGGAGCCACGACCTCAACTACACTTCCACCAAGTGTAGTTGCAACACCTTAGTTTATGGTGTACCCCATCCGCGAGGATTTCTAACCTTTTGCAGGGAATATTTGCAAATGGTATGTGCGATCTTGTCACTTTAGCGACATCGGTGTACATTACGAAAATCGATTATTCTTTGTCACTTCACATTTACATTTGTGAGTATAAGAGACACGGTGGGAACACACTACGACAATTCCTGTCGTTCCCCTAGAAAATACATTTTTACTCCCACTAACGACGGAAGACCTGTCTCATTAAAATGACAACCCGCAAATATAAAGTGTAAAGAGATCTCCTAGCCAAAGGTTAAAAATGCGGATAATTGTTGAGAACTCATTTCCAACATAACTACTTATGATTTTGAAGACTCCATCATAAGACGATGTGGAATCGTAATGGCACATGTATAAAGTGCACCCAAAAATGCGTAAGAACACGAATGTCGATCTTAAATCCCAGTTACCAACCGGTACGCAAAAAAGTTGACTAATATTGGGGTCCAAAACGAATTAAGTAAAGATGGTAGTAATATTGCATATCCCCAAAGAAATAAAAGATAGGTTGGTACGCATAACCTATTCCTTAGGCACCATCTGTAACCTTTGATGGTAGCCTCTGCGAGACCATTGGGTATAAGATGCTCTATATTGATCTTATTAAATATGCAATATTCATCAAGTCCTTTTGATGTAAATTCTCTAGCATTAATAAGGGTGGTGAGCCTTTGCACTTTATATTGTGTAATATGTGCTAGGAGTTTTCAAACGCAAATTTCTTGGGAACTATAACTAGTCCAAAATGTCAAAAACATTCACGAGCCATAAGTCACTTTAATGGTCTCGCATTCCGCATGAATATTTTCTAAATTTCACCTTATAATCTTTGTAATATGGATTGTTTACCATTTGCATCTTAGGATGGTCTCGATCATATTTTCTTGAAGACTTTGTAAAATGAGTGATATCTCCTTACTTAAAAGCATAATGGTGGGTGGTGTGTGTGTGTGGGGGGGTTGTGCATCCAGTACTTTAGAAAACACTTATTGAGAGATATGTTGTTACTTCGCATTCTGTAAATCTTTTTCCCGTTGTCTTGTCCACTCAAACACAATGATGTACGTATGAGTCATTTCAAAACGAAACATCATGTCACAACCAAAGTGCCTTTATGGTTATGTCAAAGTCTGTATGAGTCAATTTCCAATATTTCATCATCAGAGTCAATATTGATTCAATAATCCAAAAAACTATAGTGATTTACATTTTACTAGATTGACTCATTAGTTTCTCTAAAATATATTTCCTTCCAAATATATTAGAGACTATAAAATATGCAATCAATTACATTCTCATCACTGTGAGGTTCCAAATGATATCCACTTGCATGGATTTCTTTGGAATTTAACAAGGTGTGATTATCTCTCGATACATGTAGAGATTTTTGTGACGTCTTTGTTCTATCTCGAAAACAAATTTTGAGTAGTCTTTGCTCTCGATGATCCAATCCTCGTAGTCACATTATAAGAAATAGTTCAAAAACTAGTTTAAATTACTTAAGCTGGTGGGAGGGAAACCACTATCTGTTAGACATGGAGTCTTGAGATGTTACATAAGTGGTGTGGCCTTATTAGTAACAAAAGTGAGATTCAACTCAATTACTTTAGAGTGAATGTATCTTACGTTTCATCCATATATATCTCAAGTTCTTTAGAGAATTTATGTTTCTTGGGAATGGTGTACTTTTCATTCCATAATTGAGATATTAGATCTAGTTCAATTAAATATTCAATTGCCCGGTAAAGTTCTTCTTGTCATTATGACCTTCCTATGGAAATTGGTTGCTACTATGGTACCCGCATGACATTGCTTGTACAATACAGGTAAGAAGATTCATTCTCAACTCTTTGGTGAGAGCTATAATTACATCTTAGCTTCATCCCATGTTCAATTGATACCTATACTTTGGTGTCATTACTGCTGGGGAAAAAAATACATTTTTTTTCTTTCTTTTTCTCATGATATATATGTCCCTTTTCACATGTTATATATGAGTCGGTACGTCTAACCCTCATTACTTCGGGGATCTTTCCATTTTCAATTTTGCTACATTTAGCTTAATTTGAGAAATTTCTTTATCTCAACGGGACAAAAGAACCTCACTACACATGTCAACCACTTACTTTAGGTTGAATATATTACTAAAGATAGTTCTCTTGTTGTCATACTTCAACATATACTGGTTTGTTAGTATGATGGATGAAGTAGAAAAATGGAAATTTTCTGACTCATATCACTTTTTGTGAGTTCTTCCACAAATTAGAATACATGTAATTTTATTTTCAATGTATCTTTTGAAAATAATAGTCGAGCAAGTGGATTACATCGCACGGAACATTCAAATATAGGGAGAAAATATCATGGATGCAATAATGGTTCTCGAGTACTTTAAAACCTCAAATGAATATATTAGAATCGAGTTGGTACAACCAATTGAACAAAATACATCATTCAACCATAGCCAATATCATATTCAATATAACAAAATAGCATTAATACCAAAATTCTCAATAGAACAAAAATAAACAAAACTAGGCATGTTCTACAAACAAATAAATAGGCATGTTCTACAAACACTCAACGTAAGAACCCATGTTTATTTTATAGTTACATAACTTTGGGTTTTGGTTCCCCATGTATATAGAACCTAACAACTTTAGCCATGCACGTCCCAAAATCGAGGCGGGACCAACAACGGGACGAAGCGAAATATAACAGGCGAGGAAGAACTAGCACTGATATAGGTTCGGTTGGACCGGACCGGGTTGGAGTGGACCGGACCAGCTAGACCGGTTCGGTTAGGCCGGTTTGGTTGGAATTGGTTGAGTCGGTTCGGTTGGACCGGAATGGGTTGGCTGAATCGGAACATGACATATGTTGTTTCTCTTTCACGAGGACATATGTTGTTCTTGTTTCGTCTGTTGTTTCTCTTTCACGCGAACAGAGACAAGGTTTCTTCCATCTGGATCCCTGATTAATACATACACAAATGGATTAGATTAAGATTTAGATCAATCAAAGTAATCTCTGATTAATTAATATATACACAGTACCAAAACCAAAATAATAGTATCAAACTAATTTTTTATTACAAACAATTAATTAAAATAATCCCTAATTCCAAGATACCCAATGTATATGCCAAAATCAAAAACAGGGGAAAAGAAAATAGATCTAACTTATTTGATTAAGAAAATAAAAAAAAATGATTCAACTTATCTGATTTGATTCCAGCAATTTCATTAGCTTGACGTTAATCCATATATCTAATTTATTCCAAATGATTTCATTAGCTTGACGTTAATCCATGTAGGAAAAAAAATCAATCAATCCGATATAGCTCTGCGGTATAGTATCGTGCATGATAACGTTTTGCAGTGGAAAATACAGAGGAGATAAAGAGGCAAAGAGATGTTTCCATTAATCAGCATCATTTTTGCAGTGGAAAATACAGAGGAGGTAAAGAGGCAAAGAGGTGTTTCCATTAATCAACATCATCAGGTTACATGGAACAATATCCTATATATACGTGTAGGAAGTAAACCCTAGATACAATATTGGGACGCACATATATGGGCTACAAGCCCTACAACATTGAAACCATTATAAGGATATCCGATCCTTCAACGGGCTGCAGAAGTTTCAAACGATTTTCATATCTCGTTTCTTTAAGTTTCGATTGTAAATCTTGTACTATCTGTATTGTCTTGTTTCTTGATGTAATTGATCAATGTAATCCTTCAAACCTCAATTTGAATGAGGTAGTCTAATAAATAAATTTTAGGGGTTTTTTGAAGCCCCTATTTCCAAAAAAAAAAAAATTCACCAAATATTGTGTAGAGATGGAAAGTACGATTAATGGTAGAAAAAATAAAACTGTTATCCGATTTTGCTAAATTAATCCGACCAATCAGGAAAGGGGTAATGCACTCTCATTTAGGGGTGTAAATTTTGCCGTGACCCCTTGGCCAGTACCAACCGCTGTGTCCCATGGCGACCCATGGTTGCCCGTGGCCCTTTACGAGCTAGCCCCCTATCTCAGTTAAATAACGGAGACCGGGCAAAGGCCATGAACTAAAAGTCTTTCCCTACTTTACTCCGTCCTGTTGGCTCCGTCAAAGTTACTCCGACTGTTTGCCCATTTAATCTACTGTTTGCCCGACCTAGTTGTCCCTTTCCTCTTCATTCCATTTTTATAATATACTCGATAAACCAATCTCTCCCAAATATCTTTTACGCATATAATTTATTTCGCTAATTATAGTGAAAAAATATAGGGTTTCCTCTTGAAAGATGATCTACAAGTATTTATTAATTTAGGTAAATTTTATTGCTTTGGTTTGATTTAGACTATTTGGATAGTGAATATCATTTTATTGATTATGTCGGAGAGTATTTATTTATTTAGGTATTAAATATAAGAATTTGTTGCCTTTTTTTTGGTTTAAAAATATTATTGTATATTCGAGGCAGAACTGCCCGCATACCTAGCCCAAGGTATTTAATGAGGCTTGGGCAGTCATGGGTAGTTTATTTTTGTAGTATAGCCCCGGGCCACCTCTTTAATTTGATGGTTAAGCGAAGTTGGTGCATACTGTCCTAGTCCCATTTAATAATTAGGCTGGGCTGCCCAGTGGCCCAATTTACACCCCTACTCTCATTTGATAAATGCAAGATTCTTAACGATGAATGTCGGGCCCACTTTAGACTTGTTGAATTCGTTGACAATGGCTTCTTCCGAGATTTAACCCGGTCAACAATCCAATATGCGCTGGGAAAATAACGAAAACTTATCCCGGAGTCTGTACCAGGTATCATGCAGTTTTAAACTCCAAGCTTTATGTAGTTATATGTTATGTACTTCCAAATTGTGTTTCTAAAGAGTGCCACAGCTATTTGTTGAGATTTGTGGACTAATATTTTCTTATTCCCTTTTTTGTATACAGTGCCACTACAGTTATAGTTCTTGCGGACTTGGATCTGATGGAACAAATAGGCTAGTAAAATTGGTGCGGGAAATGCAACATTGTAAAGTGTCTAAATCTGAAAATGGATCTCTGTTTGGAGCAAAGATTACTGGTGGAGGATCCGTGGCTCTGTTTGCACACTAGGAAGGAACCGTCTCTGAAGCGTGAGAAGGATTCTAGAGGTAACTTTACGAAACCTTAGTTGTGGAAAAAATAAATAAAGATTAAGGTAAGTTTATCGTGCTTAAGACATGGGCTACAAACAAAATTGACCGACTTGAAAACACCCCTAGAAATTTGTGCGTTGCATCCTTGCTGAACTCTTCTTAATTAGAGTCGGTTATTCAATAACCTTGTATCTAATTGATTTTATTTATCATGATACTAAATGTGCAGATTCGGAAAAGTACAAAGCTGCCACAGGATTCAACCCATTTGTTTTTGAAGGTTCTTCTCCGGGTGCTGGAGAGTTTGGGTATCTAAAAATTCGTCGACGTTTTCAACGAACAGAAGCCTAGTTCTTTTGCCCCCTGTTTGACAATCCGAGGCACTTTTGTTTTTTTGTTTTTTTGTTTTTTTTTCTGATTTTACTATTCTTTGTAGTTAATGGAGATTCTAATTCTTGTTATAGAGACTGAAATTATCTGAGTCGTAAGTTGTAACCCTTCATTTTTTGAAATGGTTATATCTGTAATAGAATGAAAAATCACTCAAACAAAATAAAGGCCAGAGGTGCAGTAAAAAAAAAAAATCCGACAAAGAAATAGTGAAAAGTAATTTGGACACAACAAATAGTGGAAATCTCTCACTTTAAATTCAATAATTGTGAGAAAAGAGGCATCTACTTTAGACAAGCTGGGGTGTCAAGTGGTCCTCAATAGTTAAAGCAACCTCAGGTTGGGGCATCTACTTTAGACAAGTTGGGGTGATCACAAATGAATGGAGTGGACATCGAAGACTCATTTTATTCCACGTTATTCATAGTTCTACTCTACACGCTTTCATATTTCTCTCAAAAAAACATTATTATCTTCATTTCTTCTTCATTGTTTTTCTATCTGCTTGAAATTTTTCATAATGGCCGCAGAACAAATTCTTGTTAACGGGGTCACTGAGATCATTAACAAGGTATTACCTGTTATTGCTCAACAGATTACTCTGGCATGGGGTGTAAAAGACGATTTGAGAAAGCTCAAGGAAACACTGGTGTCAATTCAAGCTCTAATGTCTGATGCCGAGAGGAAGCAGGTAAATGATGAGGCTGTGAGACTTTGGTTGAGAAGGCTGAAAGATGTTGTCTATGATGCAGACGACGTTATGGATGAGTTCATTTACCAAACCATGCGTTCTAATAAGCACAACCCACTTTTTTTTCGATTCAAGATGGCCCGTAAAATTCGAGCCATCAATCAAAAGTTGGATGAAATTCACAAAAACAGTGAAAGGTTCCGCTTGGAAAATATTGGTACGACTGCACAAGAAAATCAGAATAGGGAGCTGATAAGAAAACGTAACCGGTTAACCACATCGGATGTAGATGATTCGTTAGTTCAAGGGAGGGAGGGTGCAAAATTAGAAATATTGAACTTGTTGATCGAGAAGCCGTCGCCATCTGTACCGTCATCATCGTCGGAGATTTCTACTCAACGGCAGAACGTATCCACTTTATCTATTGTGGGCATGGGAGGACTGGGTAAGACAACTGTAGCTCAAATGGTCTACAAAGATGACTCCATCGTCAGAAACTTTGAGCCAAGAGCTTGGGTATGCGTCTCTGATCCTTTTGACATCTTTAAGATTTTAAGAGATATCATCGAGTCCATCACTGGACAAAAATGTGGGGATCCATCCAATGTCGACGTATTGGCAAAACAACTCAAGGAAAAATTGCTTGGTAAGAAATATTTGCTAGTACTGGACGATGTGTGGAATGAGGATGTCGGAGATTGGGATAAACTGAAAAGTTTTCTTGTTTGTGGCGGCTTGGGCAGCAAAATATTAGTCACTACACGAAGCCAGAATGTTGCATCTGCTGCTGGGGTACATTTTACTCTTTAAACAAATTACCGGATGATGTTTGTTGGTCCATTATCAAGAGGAAAGTATTGTCCCAAGGTGGAGCAGTGCTGACTAAGAAAATGACAGATATTGGAACCGAGATAGCAAGGAAATGTGATGGATTACCCCTTTTGGCGAACTCACTTGGAAGTTTAATGTGCTCCAGAAGAGACGAAAGCTATTGGCAGTCAATCGTAGACGACATCACTGATCGTATGCGAGGTACACCTGAACATGAAAAGTCATTTCAATATTAAAATTGAGCTATGATAATTTATCTCCTCCTTTGAAACAATGTTTTTCATACTGTTGTATTTTCCCAAAAGACTGGAAAATAGAAGAGAAATGTTAATTCGATTATGGATGGCCGAAGGATTCCTTTTGTCATCTCGTGGGGGAGAAAATACATCTCTCGAAGATGTTGGAAATGAATATTTCGAGTATTTGGTGTGGAGTTCGTTCTTCCAGGATGTGGAGAAGTATCGAGAGTCGGGTGACATTTGGTGCTGTAAGATGCATGATTTGGTGCATGATCTTGCAACGAGTGTTCTAGATCCTAATGAATTTAGAATTGCCAAGGTAAGCGATGAGAAGGAAGATGTTTCAGAAGTTCGACGCTTACAACTACTAATCGATCAAGGACGAAGTTTGGCATCTCCAAAAGTATTATCAAATGCAGTGAAACTGCGTACAATTGTTGCTCTTAACCCGAGGAATTTTTCGCATATCAATTCTTTCTTTCAATGTAGGCATTTACGCGTACTATGTCCTCTCGGTCGCTTGCAATGGCATGGATGCTCACTCTCTTCTCGCAGCATATCTTGCCTTGTTTTATGGGAATTGTGTTCTGCTTCTTCGATTTCTAAGCTGAAGCATCTGAGGTACCTTGACCTCTCTCGCTGCAATTTATCTCCTGAGGTGTCTTTAAGTCATTCTTACAATCTGCAAACACTCATACTGAGAGAATGCAGAAACGTTCCTAGCTGTCTTCTTAATAAGATTGGATCTTTGAAGAATTTGAGGCATCTTGATATCTCTTCTTCGGATATTAAATCTATACCTGAAAATATTGGTTCCTTGGAACATCTCAGCTTGCTTGATCTTTCAGGTACAGAAATCTCAAAGTTACCGGATTCAATCACTTGCATCACTAGTTTAAGGACGTTGAAGTTCACAAATTGTCATAAGTTGGATGGCTTACCAAGAGAGCTAGGAGTACTGACACGATTAAGGTGTCTTGATTTGAGTTATACTTCCATCAATGTATTGCCTGAATCGTGCATTAGCAACCTCTGCAATTTGGAGATTGTGAAACTAGGAGATGAATGTGAACTTCCTGAGGAAATTAAGAATTGGCCGAAATTGAGAATTTTTACACACTCTAGAGAAGATGATGTAATGCCTAGAGGTATAGAAAGGCTTACCTGCCTTGAAACATTAATCGAGTACATGGTTAGACAAGAAACAGATGTATGTGGAAGTGGCATTGAAGAGTTAGCAGGCTTAAACTCCCTTCAGGTGTTAAAGATCAGAAAACTTGAAAATGTGAGAGGTGGAATAGAAGATGCAGAAACAGCAAAGTTGAAGGACAAGCAACATCTCCGAAAATTAAATCTATATTGGAGTTCCACTGGTGGTGATGATGACCAAGTACGGAGTAGTAGAAGTGTAAAAGATACTGCGGTTTTGGAGGGTCTCCGTCCTCACTCAAATTTGAAAGAATTGAGAATAAAGGGATTCTCAGGTTTAAAGCTTCCAAAGTGGATGATGGGTTCTTCATTATCAAACTTCCTTCCGAATTTGGTGTATATAGATTTCAAAGATTTCAATAATTGTGAGCAGCTTCCAACTCTGGGCATGTTGCCATTTCTTAGGTATCTTTTTATCGGGGGAATGAAATCAATCAAGTGTCTGGGTGAAGAATTCTACTATCAACAAGAAAACAGAGATGAAGAAGAAGAAAGCAGTAGTAGTAGTAATACTGCAAAGAGATCCTCATTATTCCCTTCGTTAGTTGAATTGATAATCTCGGATTTGGAAAACTTAGAAGAATGGGTTGCTCCTCCTCTTTCTTCTTCATCTTCTTGTTTTCCTTCTCTTGAGACGATGTATATCACAAAGTGTAAAAGATTGAGAAGCACGCCACTGATAACTTCGTTTTCTTCTCTGAAGACATTGACATTAGATGATACCAATGGTAATGCAGTAAACTCATTATTAAATAGAGGAGGAGGAGAAGGATGTAGTACTTCTCTCACAGAGATTACAATAGAGTACTCTGAAGATTTAATATATTTACCACCACTGGGCGTACTACTCCAACACAATACTCCCAATCTTCAGAAACTAAAGATTACCAACTGCTCTAATTTTCAAGGTTTTCGTGATGAGCTAAACAACAACAACAACAACAACAACAACAACAACAACAACAACAACAGTTCTATTCGCTCACTGCGGCTAGAAGATTGTCCTGGTTTGACGTCTCTACCGGATTTGCGATTATGTACTTCTCTCCGGAAATTGACTATCTGGAAATGCGACAAACTGAACAAGCAGTCAATACCGTATGATCTTAAGAAGTCCCTCACCTTTCTTGAAAAACTCAAAGTTGATTTCATTCAAAGAGACGAGGGTGGTCCGGATGTCTCTGATGCATATCAGTTAACTAATTTGATGGAGAAGAAGAAGAAGTAGATCATGCTTGCTATAATTTCATCTTCTCCAGCATTTGCAACAGGTTCCTTTTTCTCTCTGTTTTTATATAAAATTCCATCTTGTGTATATATGCTCTTAAATCTTCTTAAATTCAATAATTTAATTTTGGTAATAATATAATATTAAATAAGCTAGTCAAGGGCTAGTCATGACAATTTATAGGATTTCCTTAATATCTTGACTTAGTCAAAGCGGACTCTTAATTGAGACGGAGGGAGTATAAAATTCCATCTTGTGTATATATGCTATTGGAGTCTTAGATCTTCTTAAATTCAATAATCGTTGCCGTATTGAATTTTATTGGTTCAATTTTAATATCTGTAAATTCAAAAAGGTTACTCTGCTTATGAATCTTATTGGTTCACCAGGTTGGTTGGAGTTACTTGTTCGATTTTATAGCTTCATTTCATAGGATATGAATTGTTCGTTTCAAGACGAGGAGTGGATGTTTTATTGGAAGGGTTGGGCCACTACTTCATTTCAAGGAATTCGCGTCGGGTTTTAGTTTTTCTCAATCGCCATTATTTTCCTATTAAAACAGAAATTCCAGTTTCCATTGTCTGTATTTGGTTTCGGTTGTTTCCTCCCTGCAAGTGCAAATTGTGGTGGCAGTGGGTGCCAACCTTGGTTGAGATGGCAGTCACTGCACCGAAGTGTTGTGCTAATGTGGGCAGAAAATCTTTCTTTACGTTTTCCAGGATTTCTTAGTGTTTTGAGAGGAGAATGATATTTCCAGGATTGCGCTTTTTTTTTCACCTGATTGAGTATTCCAAAAAAAAAAAAAATGATCAAATTCTTAAAAGATGAATTTTTTTCGCTGTCTGCAGTCAACAATGTACGCCCTGACATTTCATCTAAGCAGACTACATACCAAAATAATAGGTTTATGCAGACAAACTAAGGATATTACGGATTCAGATGAGCATAGAGTTCCGGTTACCAGTTTATACCAGTGTAAAGATTGGCGGTATTCAGAGTACAAGTAGTATCTAACACTGCAAGGTGTATAAGTTTATTGAAATGGAAAATTCTGCAGATTTAAAAAGAATCAAGCCAATGCAAACCGATACAGCGATACAGTTAGAAATAGGGCTGCACAACGGGTAGGTGGGTAGAATATGGCCTATTTCGCCACCTACCAGCAAAGGTGGGTAAGAAAAGATTACCCGTCACCTTGCCCGCCATTAAATGGGTAAGATCTCTACCCAACCCACCAAATGGCGGGTCGGGTAGGGTGGGTGTGAGTATAACCGTTTTTTTTTTTTTTTTTTCCCATCTACAAAACAAAAAAAAAAAAAAAAAAAAAAAAATTGCCAACGCACAATAGGGATGGTCATGGGGCGGGTATGGGGCGGGTATGCCAATCCAGTTAAATAAAAAAAAATACCCATACCCGCCCGGGTACCCACATGAATTGGGGCGGGCGGGTATGGGAATACCCGTTTGGGGCGGGTTTTCCATGGGTTACCCGTGACACTGAGTTAATACATAAATTTATTTATAATCAAAACTTAAATATAAAGTAAACAAAAATAATAACATAAGAATAATGCATTCTAAAATTTTAAATTTAGAAATTCATCTTAAGGTGATCAAAAGAATCTTTAAATGACTTCTTAGTTTTTCTATTTTGTCCTTTCGATCAAGAACGATCAAAGAATGTGTGCATCACAACAAAAATCGAAAGTGATGAATATCTGAAACGATCAAGAATATAATAAAGGTAAGAAAGCTCATTAAGTGGTAGAAGTATAAAATTCGATTTAAATTCGCAAGCATAAAAGTCGAAACCCTTATAATATGGAAGAACGGCGGGTATGGGGCGGGGACCTTGAATCCCATCCCCGCCCCATCCCGTAGCTTAGGTTTCGGGTGTATTACCCGTCACCGATCCCATCCCCACATTTGTGCGGGTAAACCCTACCCAAACGGGGCGGGTACCCACGGGGATGGGTTTGGGTGGGGCAAATGGCCATCCCTACTGCACAACAAAAGTCAGCCTATCTAATTTTAACGGTAAAGACTAGCTTAATCTTACTTCGGTTATTTTTAGTAGGGGGTGATCATATCACTGATGTTCTTCCATTTTCGAACGTGCATTCTCGCTTTCGTGCCAACAGAATGGGCCCTATTGCAGGTAATGCCTTCCGCTCCTCCTCCCCCCATCCCTATCTACTGAATACACTGCTATTAGTAAAGACACGTAGCTTTACCTCTTACCATATTCAAATCTTGATGCCAGCGAAGCATTATATCCCTGTCATAGAAATAAAATGAATTCATTCTGCATACTCACTGAACAAATACCACACCAATATTGATGGGAAAAGCAAGAAAGTCACTGTGATTTAACTGATACACTTCGTTGATGCTTCATTTTGGAGAGAAAGGTTATTCACTTCTTACTGGAAAACCAAAGAAAGTAAAAAGTAAAGGCTAAAATACTAAGATACAAAGAAGGGAAGAAAAAAAAAATTATGTATCAGTTTTTGTTTTTCCTCTAACAAACATAGTTGCAGTTTTTACTGTTCAACTATACGACAATGCAGAAATTATTTTGTTAACTATACGTCTTGCTGATGTTAAATTAATCTTCACATAGCATTGGACAGTTTAATATATAAATCTCTGTTACATTAAAGTCGTGTATATTTACTCTATGAAGCTAGTCTTTACCCGTTGAACTAATTAATTGTTTGTGTTCCTGGTGAGAGTGGCATCGGGTATCACAAGCATGTAAGGGTTACTTTGTCTTTTCAGTGATATGATCACCCCTACTAAAAACACACTCTTAGCCGAAAAATTGAAGAACGTCAGTGATATGATCACCCCCTACTAAAAATAACTGAAATAAGATTAAGTCAACATTGGAAGGGTTACTTTGTCTTTTCAATATGAAGCGGGTAGGCGGGTAGGATAGGTTAATTTCGAGTTTCACCCGTCACCCTACCCATTTGATGGTGGGTAAGAAATCTTCAACCGTCACCCTACCCATCAAACGGCGGGTAGGGTAGGATCTGAGTAAAACGTTAGCGGGTAGGGTAGAAATGGCGGGTAGGATTGGGTATGTGCACCTAGTTAGAAACACATAGTAATCAATAGATGTATCAATGAGACTTGAGAATTAGTAATCAATAAATATAAATATTTTAACAAAGCTTAGAAAAAGGCATGCGATCGATATATGCACTTAGACCAGTGTACACTAAAACTATGAAGGGTTTTACAGATTCAGACAAGCATAGTATTCCAGTTACTGGTTTACTCCATCCCTTGTGGCGATTGGTGGTATAGTTAGAGTACCAGTGATATCCAACACTGTGGCGAGATGTATAAGTTAAACACTCACCTTGCGTCTTTAGAGATAATTTTTTAAAAAAGAAAGAAAAAAACAAGCGAATGTGAGCCAATACAAAATAGAGCTTAATTAAAGGAGAACTTCGCAGATGCCTCGGTGATGAGGACTTTCCGTTTAGTAATTTATCAAATAACAATCTTGAAGAAGGCTAGTAAAAGGCATCAGTACTGTATTTATACCGGACTGATTCTCAAGTATCACATTGCCATTAACTTCTCTTTGCAAAGTTATCCTTCGCCACAGTTAAAGCGAGACTGAACTAACCATATAATCTATTGGACGTGTATATACATTCAGCAGCTGTGACAGCACAGCTGCACCTCTAGTCCAAGTTTAGTACAAGTCTTTAGGTGTATAGTTACTGAAACATTGTAAATCCGAGTCTCATGTTCTTTTGGTTATTGTAACAACTCCTGTTAGCTTCCTGTAAACTCGTGTAATCTGTTAGGTTAAAGTTTTGAATCCTTCTCTTGTACTTGTACTGATACATATAAATACTTAATGAAGAATCAATACGTCTACACAGTTGTGAGACATTAAACCAATAACCTAGAATCTTTGATGGTATCATCTTGATCCATCCTAGGACCTATTTTTCATCCTTCCGCTCAAATTATCAAACTTTGATTCCTCTCACAATGGTGAACACTTCCGATCAATCACCTTCTTCATCTCCAACTCATTCAAACCATGAAACTCAATCAAACCATGAAACTCATTCAAATCATGAAACTCAAGCCAATTCTTCAGGGAATAGTCGAACCCTAGATCCCTACATCATTCACCCAAGTGATAATCCTGACAAATTCTCTCTTCTCCTCTTTTGCATGGAGATAACTATGGTTCCTGGGTTAGGGGAATAACCAAATCCCTGAATGCTAAAGGCAAGCTTGGTTTTGTAGATGGTTCTTTGATGCCTCTAAAGGATGCATTGCAATATCAATGTTGGAAAAGATGTGACGATCTCGTCGGAAGTTGGTTGCTGAATTCCTGTCAGCCTGACATTAGGGCTAGCTGTCTCTATGCTCCGTCTTCTCATGCCATCTGGAAAGATCTCCAAGTGAGATTCTGCATACCTAACGCTCTTATTCTCTTTCGTCTTAAGTCTGCTATAGCTGATATTAGACAAGAATCGATGTCTGTCTCTCTGTATTACACAAAGATTAAAACTTTGTGGGATCAATATGATTCTCTTGTGGCTGCTACCGAAGTGTGTATATGTGGTGCTGGCAAATCTCTCCTTGAGAGATTTGAACGTGAAAGAGCAATGGAATTTCTCCAGGATTACATGACCGCTTCTCAAACCTCGAAGTCGATCTAATGATGGATCCTTTCCCACCTGCTCTCAGCATTTTCAACATGGTGCGGCGGGGAGGAAGAACATCAGCATATCTATGAAGCCCTCGCCCAACATTGAAGTGTTACTCACGAACACAAATCGATTCCCTGCATCGTCTTCATAATCGATTGCTACCGGTCAAAACAAGAGGCAAAGAACCTATCATGATTCGCAATCATCATGGACATGTTCGAGGTCTTCTTTATCGTCTTATTGGCTTTCCTCCATCATCATACTCTACCACCGTGGTTGCTTTGCAAACACCATGCTGTCTCTCAGGATTCTCTTCCTATGCAATCTCTTTGCTATGCTGTCTTCTTAGTTGACCAATATGCTCGTTTGCTTGACCTTATCAATACTCCAGGAGAAACACCATCTGTAGAACCACGTGTGAATTTTACTGGTAAGCTATTTAACATTTCTTTTTATGAACCTTGGTTTGTTGATAGTGGTTCAACTCACCACATATGCAACTCTTTATCGTATTTTACTTCTTATACTCCTGTCAGTACTCTAATACAAATGCAATTGCAGATGGAACTTTATCTACGGTCAAACACATTGGTGAAGTTGTATTTTCTCCAACTTTGAAACTATCCAATGTTCATCACATCCACGATTTTAAATTTAATCTCCCTTTCCGTGAGTCAATTACTCGTTCCTTAAGTGTGTTGTCATTCTTACACACAATTCTTTTGCTTTTGCAGGACCTCGCTCACGAACAAAGTGATTGGTCGGGGTGATCTCGATGGAGTACTTTATCAACTCAGGAGTTTCATCCCTGACAACATCACATAAAGTTCTTTTCAATAAGACTCCATTCGAAATTTGCTTGTCGACTTGGGCACCCTAGCTTAGAACGTTTTAAATTTTTATTTAGTTCGAATGATTATATTCAGTCTAATTTTTCAGTTCCTTGCGATGTATGCCCGATGGCAAAACAAACTCGTTTATCATTTAATAAAAATCGTATTTCTTCTACAAGTGTTTTGAACTTATACATTGTGACATATGGGGTCCCTTTTTCACACCCTCTTTCACCTTTGGTGCAAGATATTTTCTCACCATTGTTGATGATTTCTCTGTACATGTACTTGGGTATATCTTATGCACACCAAGGAGAAACTAGCAAATTTATTAAATTCTTCTCCGTCATGTTATCACTCAATATACTCGTAAATTGGTCACTATCTCTACGGGTAATTCACTTCCTTATTTACCAATTCTACAAACGTATTCAATCGATAACGGGTCCAATTCCTTTCTAATGAATTTCAGCCTCGGATGGCTGATAATGGTATCCACCATCAGCGCAGCTGTGTTCATACTCCACAGCAGAATGGCATTGTTGAAAGGAAACATCGTCATCTTTTAAGCGTTGCAAACTCTTCGTTTTCAAGCGAATTTGCCAATCACCTATTGGGATGAATGTGTGCTCACGGCAGCCTATCTTATTAATAAGATTCCAACTCCTCTTCTTTCAAAGCGGTCTCCACATGAAGTTACATTGGTACTCCTCCTAAATATCATGAATCTTCGAGTTTTGGATGTTTATGTTATGCTCAAAATACTAAAATTACTAACAAATTTGATCCTCGTGCTAAACGGTGTGTTTCTTGGCTACCCATATAATCATAAAGGCTTTATTATATTAGATCTCGATACAAAATCAACCTTTGTTTCTCGTGATGTTGTTTTTCACGAAAATGTTTTCCCTTTTAAGGATGCAAAAGTATCTACTTCAAATTTTTTCAACCTTTCTCAAGAGAGGAATACGTTTTGATGATATTCCCTTTCATGATTTCCAACAACCTGCACATATGCCTTCTCATTTGCTTTGCCTCGGCAAGTTCTCAAGATGCCCATTCACCTCGGTCCATGCTCATTCCTGATCGCTGCGAATTTGCGTCACCTAATTAACCACCTGCGGCTTACAGTTCACCGGTGCTTCCTAACACTTCTGATGTTGACTCATCCCTCATACCTGCTGACACTACACCATTGTTGAATTCAAGGCAGTCAACTAGGAGCACATCACCGTCCAAATCATTTGAAGGACTATATATGCTCGGACAAAAAAGTGTACATCTCGGTCTCCTTATCCTCTTACAAATTTCATTTCTTTTGATCAATTTACTCGCAACATCGTGCTTTTCTTTCCTATGTCATTGATAATGATGAGCCATGCACGTTTACGGAAGCCATCAAAATTCCAATTTGGCATGATGCCATTATCACGGAGCATACTGCACTACAGAACAACTCGTGTAATCTGTTAGGTTACAGTCTCATGTTCTTTTGGTTATTGTAACAACTCTGTTGGCTTCACCGTAAACTCGTGTAATCTGTTAGGTTAAAGTTTTGAATCCTTCTCTTGTACTTGTACTGATACATATAAATACTTAATGAAGAATCAATACGTCTACACAGTTGTGAGACATTAAACCAATAACCTAGAATCTTTGATAATCCTTCGCCACAGTTATCCTTTCGTCAACATGAGAACCCAACATCAGCTTTCTATATATTTTTCTACTTGGGTCAAATAAAACTAAACCCCGGTCGACCTCCCATAAAGTCTCATTGTTCTTGAAACTCCATATTAACTCCAAATATTTGCTACTAGTTATACTTTTCTGGGTAATAGAGAAACTTTTAGTCTAAGATTCTCGCACTCCATATTCTTGCATAATCCATACATCAATGCGGACTTTGAAAACATGAACAACTAAACATAGGCACCCTCCCAATTCTCCCACGTCTATGTTGAATATATCTTCTTCCATAGTTTCTTACGGATATGTAAGTGCTTAAAGTGCTATCTCCTAGAATCCCTCACCGGCAATATCAAAACAGACCAATCACGTAGAGTCATCTCGAAAGGTACGTGCGGGATAATGAAGAACTTCTAGTTAAAGAACACACCAGAATATATTTCTGTTTTTTCACAAAGACCTTGTGAGGTATGCTTCGAGTGTTTTTCCATGAATTTGATCTTAATGTATAGAGATCAACATTAGAATACCTACTGAAACCCTTACCATTATTAGATCAACGTTAAGGATAATTCATCCGATTAGTAAATTCACACATTGTTGTTGATGATGATGGCAATGGCAACGAGAGATAAAGCGACTTATAATCAATCGTATCACGGTTTCTTGCGCTTATTCTCACAAAACATAATACAAGTGTTCTTTTTTAAGTTACTAAGCTCATGATACATACTATGAAAATTAGGATCATCAATTAAGGCATAACAGGACTTGCTCACGCACCTGAATCGCAAAAGAGACCTCCCTGGTAGCCTTATGAAGATTTCTCGGAGAAATGCAATCACATCACTAATGCTATAACTTGGAAGCTAAAATGCAAAAGAGAAAGATAAATTGACTCACATCTAGAATCCCCCTGATTGAGGAAAGCAAAATTTAGATCACATCGAGAAAATCCTCCGTTTGTTTTCCCCCAACTTGACACCTCTGATTAATCGCGATGAACAAGTCCAAGAAACCCCTCTAAGATCCATACACCAAATGATGAAAAATCACTCAAACACACACTGATTTATAGAAAAACCCTAAACCCAATTTTGGGTCGCCGGAGAAGAAGGGATTTTTTTTTTCCCGAAAAGAGGACAATATCCTCATATAATAGATTGATAAATATTGTTCTCATTTACACGAGAATCTATTAAATTACAAGATTACGACGTTTCCAATATAAAGATAATGCAACATAGGTTTGTAAGTCCATCACTTGTCCAAGTATTTTGAATGGCATTTAAGTTACAAAATGTCGCTATGTTTGCTGCCTTTCTAATACTAAATCTAGAAATTAAAATAAACGCAGTAGCCTTGAAGTTGATACAGAAGTTTATGTTTGCTTCAAAGTCTTCACTAATCGTATAACGTTGTTGTCTAGCCTTTGCATATCTTCCCATTAACTTGACTTTAGAGTAGGTTCCGAATCACTTTGGAAAGTGATATTGTAAATTACTCCATTCGATTTTGCCCAACGTAAAGCGGCTTGGAGAACCTTTCTCTTCTAACTTGTTCTCTAGTTGTACGATCCTCGAAAGAATCCTCTTGCCTCAATTGTATTACCCGAAAAATCCATAAGAGTTAGTCCAATTCCAGATTGACTTATTGGAATATGAATAGGTAGTGCTATGGAAGAAGGGATTTGTATTCTCTCTGCATGGACCCATCTTAATACTCATACATGCCTCGATAAGTAAACACGTGTTTAATCTCATTTTATAAATGCACAAAATTGTTAACGATGAATGCTGGGCCCACTTTAGACCTGATTCTGATTCTTGAATTCTGCGTTGACAATCGCTTCTCCCGAAATTTATCCCGGTCAACAATCCAATATGTGCTGGGAAAATAAAGAAATTTTTTCCAGTAGTCTATCTCCACGGAGGAAAATTTTCTAAAGACTGTATATTTTCTTAAGATTTAATTGTGAGGTTTCCCATTGGCCGAAATAATGTTTTCGTGGCTTTTGTGAAATGAGAATTTTGGTGAGGAGATTTATGATTGGTTTAAAAATTACATGCTCAAAGGAAAATTTAATTTGTAATTTTATATGAAAGTCCAAATTCAATTTGGAAATTGAGTACCGTTATAATATGACTACTTTTTTCCAAATTAATACATACACGGAAAAAAAGCACATAAATAACGCATATTTCTTGAAAATAAAAGGAATAAAAAGGATTAAACTCGCACATATTTCCTATTTTGTTCTAAGGCTTTTGTTATGAAAT